>JBBMFX010000134.1:1282528-1294125 GCA_037832545.1 Rhabdalestes septentrionalis | reverse complement strand
GTGAGTGAGTGAGTGAGTGAGTGAGTGAGTGAGTGAGTGAGTGAGTGAGTGAGTGAGTGAGTGAGTGAGTGAGCGAGTGAGCGAGTGAGCAAGTGAGCGAGTGAGTGAGCGAGTGAGCGAGTGTGCGAGTGTGTGTGTGCGCATGCGCACGTTTGTGTGTGTGTGTGAGTGACCCTTTCCCTTTCAACCTTAGGCACTGTACAGCTGCAATGTAAAAATGCAGGTCTGTGGGGAGATGTTGCTCATGGCATTAATTGTGCAACTTTGCTGTGGCACCATCACCCTGATGCTGGAGACATGATGACATTGTTAACCCCTCAAACTGCAGATTCATTATTCAGCTGCCTCTCTTAATACTAGCTCAACCCGTTACACTTTATCCTGCTCTTATCATGGGTATAATGTAAGGAAGAGAACTGATGCTTTTAGGAAGAGAACTGATGCAAAACACCAACAACAAGGTATCAAATAGCAAAACTCTGTATCTCCCCTTATAGCGTTGTAATATGCTCTTCATTATTACAATGTCCTTGAATTTGTAACAATATCACTGATGTGTGTGTATTTATATTATATATAGATATATAAATCTGTAAAAAAATTCTGTATTTATATATGTAGTTAGGGAATGGAAGTTGCTTTTGATAAAAAGTGTCGGCTAAATGCTGCAAATTATATATATATATGCATTTTATAGGTGCAAGTATTGAACTGAACAGCTTTGCCTTATTCTTTCTCTCTTTGTCTCTCTCTCTCTCACACCATCTTTCTCTCTTTTTCTTTCTGTATCTCACTCTCTCTCTCACTCTCACACATCTCTTTCTCTCTCTTTGTCTGTCTCTCTCTATCTCCCTCTCTCTCTAGATCAGAAGGGCTGCTGCCAGTCAGGTGTATGAGATGCTGTTGACCTATGATGATGTCATAGATGCAGCGGTGCTGGATGATGTCATGACTGTGCTTAGTGACACTAATTGGTGAGTGTTTCCTCTGCGCTGGGCCTCCTGTGAGCCCATGCTTTTTTCTTTTTTTTTTATTCATCTTTTTATTTATTTATTTTTTCCTCTTTCAGGGAGAGTGATCTCAACACAGTGAGAACACACAGGAACCAGCTCTGTGATTGGCTGGGAATACCGCGGCCCACTGTAGTGGCAAAGGTAACACTGCGAGACCCTGAAACTGTCTAATAGACCTTCTTATTCTTTTCATCTAAAAGTGGATGAATTATAAATTAGATATTAAAAGCAGCACTATCTGATTAGTAAAATGGAACATTTATTTTGATACAAGTTCATGATACACATTAACGAATGTTAATATATTTTTTTAAAATCAAAACTATGAGTACAGTAATTTTATTGTTCCTATATACACTTCACTGGACTGAATTATGATAAACATGACTAATGATTCTTTCTTTATGATGAAACATGCAGTTGGTCATTGTGGCTTAAGTACTGACTATCTCAATTTGCTCATAAATGAATATTGTGACACAATTTTTCCTGAACCCAACCCCTCTCTATTGTTAATAGACTCATTTTGTATTGAATAAAATACGTCATCAAAATAACTTCTAGTGTACAGTTTGCAACATTTCAATGTAGACTATAGTACTGTTGTAATTACTGGAAAAATCTGCTTTTTTTTTTTAAGTATAATGTAAAGTGACCTTTCTCCATATACGCCAGAGCACACAGTGTGAACAGTAATTCAGAGGTGACACTAGTAGACTTCTGATTAGAACCCACAAGCGCCATAACCACTGGGCCACCAGCTGCCTAAATTCTGAAAATAACAGTAATTCCAAGTTCTGTAATGCATGTTAGCTGATTCATTGTGATTTGTCACTAGGAGTTGATAGTTATCCAGTCCTAAAGGAGTTTATTTGACTGGAGTGCTTTTGCTGTGGTAGTTAGAGACCCATTGTGTAATTTTCCTGAAGGGTAGAACTGCTGAACTACTGTATATTTTGAAAGGGGTCACACTGAAATTCTAACTGTCAACTAAGTCTAATATGCCAGATTCTGTGAATGCCACAGACGCCGTGATTGTTTTCTAACCACACTCTCATAAGTGGGGTCTGGTCTTTTTCTCAGAGGTCATTTCTGAAGTCTTAAGCCTGAAAATGTCAGCGGGAATAAAAAGCAGTGGCTCATCCTGGCTCTCCTCCTAAGTGGCTCCCGGCGCTCCCATGCGTGCACTAATGGTGTTCAGCACTTCCCTTTCTCACCTGTTCCCCTTCTGCCCTTTCCTTAAGCTCCGGTTTCTCCATTTCTGCCAGCTGTAGCTTCCTTTGCCCTTTTCATCAGCAATGAATATATCCATGTCACACTGCAGCCTGGTTACTACTGACCAAAAAAAAAACTATATATCTCTTAATGAGGGCTTTGCATCAGTATAAATCTGCATTGCTTTAATGCTGAAGTTTCAGTACTCTGAATATATTGATGCTTTTTAAATAATCCTTCCCATTAGAATGGTATTGTAAATGTGTTTAGGCATTATAATGTTGGGGTAAGCGCTATATACTTAAAGCTTAAATTTATAGTATACAGCTCTGGGGGAAAAAAATGTTCAGAGAATGTTCAGTTTCTCAGGTTTTATCTTTCATTGGTGCAAGTGTTGAACTGAACAGTTTTGCCTTTTTTTAAAGCACAATTTTAAAGGAAATGACAAAACATGAAAGTAAGAGAAAGTTTTTACAGAACTTGAATAATTCAAAGAAAACAAATCTCTTGGTCACTCTTAAACAAAACGGCAAAAATTACCTTTGACTAGTGAAGTATAAACCCTCTAACTGGTCTCACTGTGAGAGGAGAGTGTGGATTACAGCAGTGTTTTATACTTTTCCTCAGTAAATAAAGCAGAATGAGGTGTTTGTGTAGGAATTTAACAGTCTCTGGCACGGAATGCTGATTTAAAAATAGTTTGCTGTGGTCTCTTTTTCCGTAGCTGTGTATACTTTTCATAGTATGTATTTTTAAGCATTGTACTTTTTATTTACACTCTATTCACTCTGTCATATCTGTGTGCGCCTTGCAGAGTCCAGCCCAGTAGTCGTGTCCTGCCAGAGTGAAACAGCAATTTTTGGAAGAATCTGCAACCACGTGGCCTCCACTCCTCCCCCTCTTTCTATCTCTCCCTAAGCTGCTGGGTTTCTAATGCCAGACAGCATTCTGATTTATGACCCCATAAAGAATTTTTTCTTCATCATATCTGTCACAGCAGTTCAATAAACATAAAAAAAAGGTTTTTCATCATGGTGGTGGTGTCTATCTTATAATTGCATTGGCCTCAAAGCCTGAAGTTTTCTGATGGATGGACTCCATGGTTTTGGATGCTGTATGTACCATGAAGTTACATACAGAAGAGTAACTAACTTTTCAGGTTAGACTGGATGGAGCTTTACTCAATAGCATTAAGTTGATAGCTCCTGAGGAATAGCTCATAAAGCATTATGTTTATAGCTCTCGTCAAGTGCACACCCACAACATGGTAATTGGGTTAAGAGAGAACATAAGTATACGGTGAGCAGTTGGATTACATCCCCCTCTCACACCCCCTAACAATTAGAGATCCAGCTCAATTCCGCTGCTGCGGAAGAGCCAATGCAACACTGCTCGAGGAACAACTTAGCACTGAAACTCGATATAATCCACCTGACTGCACTCCAGGGAAAGTGTTAACATTTAACTGGAAAGGAAGGAATTACACTCCGTTCTGTCACAGCAGTTAAAGCGGTTTGGACTAAAAATCTACACCACTTTCGCCTGAGTCCATCAGCCGAAGGCTTGTTGCTGTTTGTCTTCTTTCATTAAGCACTGGAGCAACAGGGCTGACAAATGGTGGACATTTATAAGCACTGCGCACAAAAATGATCACACGCTGGCCTCAAACTGCGTCAATGGATTTGGAGAGAAATGATCCACACCAGCACAACTCGTTGACCATATATGATGGCGACAATTGGGTTCTTTTCTGTATTTTTGGTGTGGTGGGTTCACTACAGCTCAGGCTGCTTTAAGCTTCCTAAAAAACAGATTTAAAAATATGTTGCTGTTATATTTAGTTAATCATTTCTAGATATTAAATAATACTTTTACATGTTTTTCTGTGCCTTTAAATGGGCTCCATTTAGAAATTATACTTGTGTAATATGATAGTTCATTAACCATGAAGCCATTCTTTTCCTAACTAAAAATATATAAACCATGCCAAGCCTGACAGTAATTACGTAGTTGACTGTACGTTAGTCACTTTAGTCCTGCAGCTCCAGCGCAAAACTAAAAAAGCAAACTTCAGTTGCCAAAGAGACCTCATTTGGCACAAAGGAAGCAAGTGTGGAAATCAGACTTTCAGCTGGCTGGCCATTCTGTCTCAGGGTTGACCAGAGGTGCCACAGGCAGCCAGGAAGGCCTGGCCACAACCAGAGAGATGTAACTCTACTACTCTTTTTTTTCTACACGCATCGCGGCTTCAGTCAGGTCTCAAAGAAGGGCCTGCATTGTCCTGCACTGCACAACATTTTCCACAGAGCAAACAAAGGGCTAATTGTTGAGCTCAGGACGGCCTGGATGGGCCCAGTACTTTTGCAGAGAGGTAGACGGAGTAGCGTGATGTGGCTGGCTATCACATGGCTGACTCGGCCTTGGCCTCAGCCTCACTTTGTCCTCGTGCCCCCCTCCACAGCCAGCAGCAGCCTTTCCGTAATTGTGATATATCTCCACCCTGCACTTTTCACTTTTTAGTTGATCGCCTTATGCCGACTCACGATGCATTTCGGTTATCCCCGCTGGCTCCCTAACAGGATAATGACAAAAAATGTATCCTTATTGAATTATGAATACTGGATTTGTGGTGTAGTATAAACTGAACTGGTAGGCCTTTGTTACTGAATCTAAATGAATTTGCTGGGCATTTGCTCGCCACTTAAACAATAGGGCAGATCATGTCATCTGAAACAGAATTAGTAATGACGCCAGTTCATACTGATCATCCAAGACTGATAGAGCCAAGTGATCTTTTTTATTATTGTTTTTATTACTATTTTAAATAAAGGGAGGTTCATTAAAGGTTGTACCTCTTTTCAGGCACAACACACTCTAGAGTCTGGATTCTTGTGGGATTGTGTCATTTGGAATCGAGAACAGCCTTTTACACTCAGTGGAATTTGCTTAAACAGAGTACTTCACAAAACTGAATCACACTTATATTAGTTGTTGACTTGCCCAGTTACCACAATGACATTATTACATCCATAGGTGCATATCACAAATATCCCAATAGAAATAAACCACATGGAAATACGGTTATAGAAGGACACATAGTCACTCACATTGGACATTTCAGCCCAGCAGCCCAGTGAGAATTTCTACTTGTATTTAAAGTTACTACACTGCAAAGGTACTGGATTTGGGCTGGGTTTGACTCTGAAGTCAGCTGTCTTGATGCTTCGTTGCCCAGACGGTTTAAAGTCAGAAGGGGTAGGTACTTCCAAACCTGACCTCATAACTCAAATTAACATATTAAGAGTTTTGTTTAAGGAGAAAGCTAAATATTTGTCTTCATAAGGGAAAAGGTTTTTAAAAAAAACTGTAGTAAATGTATAGGAGAGGAACTGCAATGTCTCTACCTGTACTTATTTCATTTTCAATCAGTTCATGAAATATTGTTCTTTTCACTGAATAACTTTACAATGAGTTTATGATTGTCGGTACTGGTATTGAGACCAAAGCCTTGATCTTAGCACAATATTGTACAAGACAGATGATAAATTGGTTTTATATTCAACGTTCATTTTACATTCAAAATACAAATCCTTTACGCTCCATGTGACCATAAACCATGTGACCTAATGACATCAAACCAATTTTACAGCATAGAGGCTAATGCCCTACAAATGTCACAATGCTCAATTTTTCCAAATTGTCATTTGTACTTTCTTAAATATTAAAAGTACTATAAAAATGCATATAAATCTATTACGCTCCTAAACCATGTGACCTGATGACAGAATGCCGAATCAAAATAAAGAGAGACATGGAGCCTGAGAATCAGAGAGGTATTCAACATATGGGAACATTTCAATAGCACAATTACATGATGGTAAGATGAACGATGAACAAGAACAAAACATTTAAAATAAGAACAACTAAAATGGTTACTTACCTATTACCTATTGCCTCCGTACTGTCAATTTGGCGCTATTCTATTGTTTCCGTTAAAGTGACCCCTATGGCCATGGAGGGACATATTCTTTTGTTGGTGTATGCAATATAAGACTTGGAAAAGGGGACTGCCCTGTACTGTTAATGAAAACATGAATTTATGTCTGATATTCACTTTATCAGTTTCACACCGGAGGACACTGGAGTTGAGGAGCAGAACATTCTTTATTATTTTACACGCATATACTAATAAAACAATCTTTGTGGCACTTCAGGGAAATTACTCTACTGCAGAGTTGGTTTGACATCAAGAATCATAACATGCGGAATAAAAAAAATACTTGTGAAGATGAGGGTTTTCTGATACACAGTTGGTTTGACATCATGAGTTCAGTTCATTTCTGAGAAAAAGTATTTAATTATCATGTAATTCTGTTAAAATGTGAAAATGTGCAAAAGGAATAAAATTTATTTTAATAACAGTCACATATGCAGGACAATATTCTCTATTTATATGCATAGCTTTATGTGGATTTTTATACTTTTTCTAAAATTAAAAAATGTACATATATCTTTGCAAAATTAAGCCTTGTGACATAAATAGGACAATAGCCTCTATGCTGTAAAATTGGTTTGATGTCATCAGGTCACATGGTTTAGGAGCCTATTGGATTTGTATTTTGAATGCAAAATGAATGTTGAATATAAAACTAACTTATCATCCGTTTTAACAAGGTGGTATCGGTCTCAGTAAAATTCACCTCTGGTAAAGATGTTTTGATGCTTAAAAAAACTTTTCAACAGTGTGTTGTGTACGTACATGACAGCCAGTTACCAAAGGTTTAGCTTCCAGCATCCAGAACGTGAGTGTACTGCGGAAAACAGGTGTGTGTACTACTTTCTTTTATATTAAAGAAAATTCCTGTATGGAAAGGTTCCCTTTTTTTTCTTTTTTTCTTTTTTTTCTTTTTACATTTTTCAACATTTAGTCTCATACTTGAATTAAAAGACAAATCTCTGTTGCCCTACAGCAGTTTTTTATTGATGCAATGAGAAGGATGGGATGTGGTCAGGCTTCTCATAAACAGGCACTAGTAGAATTAGAACAGGCTTCACATAAACAGACATTATTAGAACTTGAAAATTTGGTTTTATGGATTGTTATATTGAATAGCTGCTGCAACGCTGGTTTGCTTGACTGTAGTCTTCATGAACCTTCCCCCAGCCCTGGGTGTTTAGTTTGTCTGGGGTTTCACGTTCCCCTCTGTTCTGTAATTCGATTTTAATTAATGTGGGGGGCTGGATGGAAATTCCTGTTTGTGTAAAGGCATGGTGTGTGTGTGTGGGTGTGGGTGTTTTGATATCTAGAAGATTGGTGGTAAACGGAGCAGCCTTGCTACAGTGCACGGCATTAGCAAGAATGCTAATAATTCTTAAGGGTTTACAGTACGACCACAGTAGTCATGGTAATGGCCCTCTTACAAAGAAGGCCTTTTAGAGCTCGGGACAAGGACAGAGGGGTTGCGGGGGGTGGGGGGTTCATGGACTCTCTCCACTCTAATATTAGGACAAATCTGCTTCCTCTGTTCCCCCCCCTGAGCCGTTTGTGATGGGATTACGTGGTGCCCATGGTGATTCTCACCGCTGTGGGATTATGCAGTCTGAAAGTGCTTTAATAAAGTATGTTATGTACTGCTCTCTTTATTTTGGGCGAAATGCTGAGTGTTTCAAAAACGCCCCATACCAGTTCTCTGTGGTGATCTGGGATTTAGCAGACATAGCTGGCTTTTTTCATTTGAACGTAAATAAAGCTGTAAAATGTACAGTGATAATTCTGGTAGAATCCCGTTCAGTATTATAGAGCTCATCTAACTCTTAAAGCCAGTATATGAGACAGTGATGGCCAGTGTTGATGCTTATAGTCACTTTCATATCAGAGACTTGAAATGCCTGTATTCCTTTTTTTAAATCAATTTAAAAGCATCAAACAATAAAAATGTAATGAAATCTCTTGGTGGTCTGTGGAACTGCCAATCTTGCAGGAAGGCTGACTTCATCTCTGTACTAATGTCCCTCCACTCATTTCACATTCAGGCCCTCACTGAGACCTGGATCACACCAAAGGACACAGCTACACCAACTGCCCTCTCCTCTGCGTTTTCCCTAGCATGCTAAGTACCTCTGATGTACCCTTGAGAATGGTACTGTCCACACACACTGCTCCTGGGTGCTGTGATTCTGGCTGTTCGCTGCTTCATTGGTGAATGTGGTAAATGCAGAAGAACATTTTGTTCTGTTCACACTGTATGCTGTGGTGCGCCTATGTATGATAAAATGGTCATTGTCACTTTTCCCACACTTCTCACTCTACAGGCAGAGGAGGGGGTACATGTTTGCTTCCCTCAAGTAGATGGCATTCCACGCCTCTCAGTCTTTCCCTACTCAAAACCTTATGCTTTGAATTCTACTCTGTAACAAACCCAACTAAACTCCATATCATTGTATTTTATCGCCCACCTGGTCCTCTAGGTAACTTAATCGATGAACTGGACATCCCTCTGAGTTATTTTCTAGAAGAAGACTCACCACTCATCCTCCTCAGTCTCCCAAGTACCAAAATGCAGACCTGCGGACAAGCGATGCTCCTGTCGTTTGGCCTGTCACTCGGCGAGTCTCCTACCACCCACAAAGCGGGCAGCACTCTCAACTATCCATCAGATCACTTCCTATGTTTAGCTTATTGTCTATTCCTCTGCATGTCTCTGACCATCATCTTCTATCATTCTAATTCCCTCGTCAGACCTCCTCATCTCTTCACCTGCATGCAACACCTACGTCTACTCACAGAAATCTCCGCACTTTATCTCTGTCCCCTCGCTTCTCCTAAATTCTACGAATCCCTCTCTGTCCCGTGTCTCTCCCCTGGCTCCATGGCTGTCTGAGGTACTGTGAAGTAACTGAAAGGACCTGAGAGCAGCTGAGAGGAGTCCTTGGACCCTTTCTCTTATCTCTATGTACTGGCTCTCTTGGGGATGTAATATCCTCACTTCACTTTTCCTACCACTTTTGTGCTGATGATATGCAACTGCAATTCTGTTTTTCCATTCCATTGACAAACTGGTCCCAACCCTAATCTCAGACTGTCTGGCTGACATCTCCTCTTGGATGGCGCCCCACCACCTCAAGCTGAACCCCACCAAAACCAAGCTCCTCCTCATCAAAGGAAGTCCTTCAGCAAGCCATGAACTCATAGTTTTGTTGGTAAGAAATCTTGGTGTTATGCTAGATGAAGTTCTGTCTTTCTCGCTTCAGGTTGACCAGATATACAGAACATGCAGATACCTTCTCTACAACATCAGAAGAATCCCACATCTTTACTAAGGAACCTTGACTTACTCTCTGTGGCCGCCAGAACTCAATTCAAATCTTTAACACTTGCTTTCAAGCCCAAGAATGGACTTGTGCCCCAATATATATCACCACTAATCAAACAGCATGCCACTTCTCATCTGCTCAGGGCTTCAAGCATGGCTCGTCTTAAACCTTTGCTGCTGGAAAGAAGTGGAAGGCTTGCGTCAAAACTCTTCTCAGTCTTGGCCCCAAAATGGTGGAAGAGTCAGATCTACGGATTCCCTCACTGTCTTTGAGCGTCATCTGAAGACCCATCTCCACTAGGAACTCCTTGGTGACTAACCATGGCTCTCATTTCTGCTTATTTATCTTAACTGCTGACTTTTCTTTGACAGGTGTTGTTTAGGCGTACTTAGCTTGCTGTAACTTGGTTGAATAGCGGACATTGATTTGACTAGAGCTTTACAGGTTTAAGGAACAGATGTGGACTACTTGATCACTGATGTATGTCATTCTGCATAAGAGTGTCAGCTAAACACCATAAATGTAAAAGTGGAACACAGGAACCTATCCCGGTTAATGGAGTTAATGAATGAATTGATGAATGAATAGAATTTTAATCAAGTGCTGAAAAATATTTCTCCAGGCTTCCTGAGGGACTTTCAAAAACTTTACTTAGTTAAGCCACACACTAACCTGTGTATGAATCATTCCAGCAGAATAAAGCACTAGCTTAAGTCCTGAATGGGTGAAGAAGCAGGTGCAGATGGTTCCAGATGATCAGCAGACTCTTTCTCTCATTACCCACTTAGCAGTCTGTTTCAGTATGACATTGTTTCCATTTCCTCCATTTAATCTTCCCAGTATGCCAAAGATAAGATGGTTTGTCAGCCATAAACTAGTATTCTTGCACCAACAAGCTGATTCAGAAGAAAATATAAAGAAATGTGAGTGGCTCAAGACTGTATGTGATCATATCCTTTACATTTCCTTTGTTCAAAATTGTGATTTAATGTGTTTTCAGTATAATCATTTATTTCAGTTCTCCTTTTATTCATGATGTCACTAAAAGGAGAGGAAAGGCATGACTTATTCACAATCATGTAAAGGCCCTTGTGTCTCCAATACCCAGAAGGTCCAGACCTTGTGATTCTGTTTTCTATTTCTATTTATCTGTTGTGTCTTGGCGATGCTTTTGTAGGCTTACACTAAAGAGAACATTGTCCTCCCTGGTGGAGGGGCTTGGAGGGGGTGTGAGCAGCGGTGTCTTACCCAAAAAAAAAATAGAAAAACACACCAGAAGGAGGCTGGCATGCTGAATCCACTGTAAGTCCTAAAGGTGCATTTCAGTAACTGGAAACTCACAATCTATCAAAGCCAAACTCCAAAGACCATTTGTCAGGAACCTTAAATATGTAACCCATAATTACAGAGCCATTATTTGAAAATGACATGGAATAACAGACTGGCTCATGAAGGGTTGTGTTTATCAGAGGTTTGGAGACATTTTAGAGATTAAATGTATGCTCTTGAGAGCTTCAATGTCTAAACATTGGCTCTGTCATTAAGAGAACAAAGTTCAATCCACGGTGATGCTACAGCAATCCAAGATTCCATGCCCCAATCACCCAGTGATATGCAAGCAAGTATGGGCATCTTAATCGCATTACATTGCTCTGGCTCTTCCAAAACACATCTTGACCTGTCGAGTTAGAGACCATGTGGCATTTTGCCCAGTTGACATTTTCACAGTACACAGATTATACAGAGGTCCAGGTTTGTTAACACAACCATTTTATAAAACAAAATCTGCCTTTGCTTATTGAGTAAATATATATATACATATTAGGGGTGTGCAGAGCGGCCGCTATTTGTATCTGTATTTGTATTTGTTAACAGGGAAAATTGTTTGTATTTTTATTCAAGTAAAATTCATAATTCAGCGCAAACAACGTCAGAATCTGCTCCTGAACTTGAGCATGTGATGGGAGGAGGGGGCAGGGGAGGCGGAATATCTAAAAGTGAAAGTGGTTCCCGAATACAAACATATTTTTTTAAGTATTTGTCCGAATACGGTAT
>JBBMFX010000134.1:1251312-1266889 GCA_037832545.1 Rhabdalestes septentrionalis | reverse complement strand
ACAGAGTTTAACTGTTCATAGTGAAAGCTGAAAGCTGAAGTGAATCTTAGTATTGAGTGCTGTGTTGAGTAATACCCGTCACTTCCATAGCTACACTGCCAACCATGTCAACAATACTATTTCATCACAGGCTTCATAAGTTTCATATTACTTTTTGTCTCTTGCTGCTTTCCATGGAGGACATTGTCAGATATTCTTCTCTATCTGAATTTATTGAGCCTATAGTCACTAAACCACCATCTTGGGCCCCCCTTCAGATACATGACTCTTTAAAACCAAGCTAGTTTCCTCTGGTTTCATCTCTGTATTAGCTGACTGAGATCTTCAACATGCCTACAGTTTCTAGACCCCTGTCTTGGGTCCCCATTAGTTGCCTGACTTTTCAAAAACAGGCTTGTTTCATTTGGTTTCTTCTATGTATGAAATGTCGTAGTTCTACGAAAAGCTTGCAGCTGCTAGACCATCATCTAGTTCCCTGGATGTTTGACTCTTCAAAAACAGCCTCGTCTCCAGGGGCTCCAGGCCAGATGGGTGTTTAGAGCAGCTTGTGTGCACAGAAGCTACTCATCACAGATCCACTCACACTGCCGTCAGGTTTTAACCAAGTCTTCAAGTTGCTGACCTCCGACAACAGAACCCTTTTCAGTGCATGCAGAGGGAAAAACAAAGGCCTCAGGCCCTTAAGCCAGCGCTCTGCTTCTCGCTAATCTGAATGGTCTGTTTACTGTTCCTCTGAGGGAAGCATGTGGACATGTAAACTTGCTAAACAAATCTGGTGCAGGACAATGAACCCGCCGTTTCTGTATGCGCTGCTCTGTTTTGTTCCTGAGCATCCGGAGGCATCAGTTACACGAAGCATGCTAAGCCAGCGGAGGCCAAGTGTGAGTGTTTGTTTATCTGAGGGTGCGTGTGGATGAGTTTATGTGGTTCCTTTGTAGGCTTGGTTGGTCTTTGCTTGCCTGCGAGGAGCAAAATGACAAAGATGAAATGCCTGACAAAGTATTTCTCCACTTTTCCTGAACAGACAAAGGCACTCTAGTGCATGAACAAAGACTCTCCAGTGCATGATATGTGATGTAGTATGGTGTGTTTCATACTAAGAGTGATGGTTACAAATCATGGACATAATCTGAACCAGTTCAACTCCCTAGATATGTCATGATGGGTTTACGTCCCCAATAAATCCTCTTTATCAGTGGACTCTGGCCAACTACAAATACCTCTGCTGCTGCTAAGAGGAACTAGATAGAGTTACTGTAAACAGCATATACTTCTCTTTTGTACTTCTGTGTAGGAGTCGTTTAAAGGTCTACCACGGAATTGCTGAAAAACGAAGACAAAACACTTCCTTAAGTTTATTTATATTTTGGTAACATATATATTTTTGTAACTTTTTTGTTGCTGACTGGTGCTTTTTTTGCCATATTATCTACCAAATGTGGTAGATTAGACAAGACATGTTTGTTGTCTGGAGGTATGAGGTTAATGTTGCTGTCAAGTAATTGAAGGCTATATAATTGTTGGAGAATAAGCTTGCATGACTAGTTATATTAGCATTGAAGCTCCACTGCAAAACTAAAGACACCAAGCATATTTTAGTTGACTGGTGTGTCTGAAAACTGTGTTTCCTTTTGCCCTAAATGTAGCTTTGCTTGCATTAGTATGTATGTCCACACCATAAGAAAAATGTATGCATGAGTATGTTAACTGAGGCCAGTCAAACTTAGATCAAGCTAAGCTCTTAATGTGTTATGTGACGTCTATAACTAGCAGATCAATTGTGCCACTGAAGCACACAAAGTAAAAATTCATTTCCTACATGTCTGATAAAGCTTTTACTCTCCGTGTGTAATATATGTGCAGGACCTGCTTTCTTCTCAGACATTCCAATGCCACCCCCGAATGATGAAAAGGCTACATGAAATTTGATCTTAATGCATACCAATGTGGCTCGAATTCAACTGGAAAAAGTTTAATTACATGTAGCTTTTTGTCGCTCAGACTTCAGAAAGTCTGTCCCACTCAAATCAGACATGCTGAAAAATCTGATTTGAGCTACCTGTCTGAAAAAGGTTAAGGAAGCAAACTGCAGACTCCAAACATCTCAGCTGACTGACTACATTTGGGGTAAGGCAGGGAAACTGTGCAAATGTGATTTGATTCGCTGGTGAACTATCGTATTAAGGATTCTTCTGTAGGTTCTGGTGTTGAGAACTTCTCGCTCAAACACTCACGTCCCCATGCCTGTCAGCTCTCATCAGCTGTGCTAAAGGCTGAGGCTCTTTTGGGCCTGATCATGAACTGTCCACCATGTCTGGGACAATTGTCCCAATAAGCATGCTCTGATCTCTCTTGCCAGCCGAGGTTTTAGAGAGGTGCTTGAAGAATAAAGCTTTTTTTTTTCTGTCTAGTGTTTCCACACTAGATACTATAACTATATGTGAATATGCATTCTTGTTGGGACAATCCATGATGAGGCCCAAGAAAGCATAAGGCATGATAAACATCCCAATGTATTTTTAATACTAAGAGTTGAAGTATGAAAATAACAACCCAGGATTTAGACGGCTGTTTATATTTTTGTTTTGTATATATGTCATATATACAAAAATGTGTGTGTGTGTGTGTGTGTGTGTGTGTGTGTGTGTGTGTGTGTGTGTGTATGTGTGTGTGTGTGTGTGTGTGTGTGTGTTTGTATTTTGTACTAGATATAAGGTTTATACACCAGTACATCCTATCGTACATCAACTTTCCTTTATTACAGACTTTTTTCTGATATTTTCCATCAGGGTTGCTGTACTTTGCACTTTTATCTCAGACGCTTTTTTCCACAGCAGTCACATTATAGAAAAACAAAAATTAGGCCAGTCCAGTCCAGTTTAGCTAATGGAAATTGCGGGCCCTCTTCCTGTTCATGACTGTGATTGCTAATGGCACTTTTATGACCTTTTCCATTGGTTCAACCCACATCCCGTTGTTACTAACAAAGAGAGAAACACAGGCGAGTTTTTACCAAAGTGAAAGTTGTGTCATTTAATTTTCAATAAATCACAGGGTTTTGCAAGACCGTCCTAAAATCTGATTGGTTGTGACAGGTATAAAGTTACTGGAACTACTGTGAATAATTTGCGATATTATGTTTCTTGTAAACCACAGTTGACAGTGAATATGTCTATTGTTTTTGGAATTAATAATACTCTTGATTAATATAAAGTACTGAAAATGATAGTTATTGTTACTATTGTTAATTTTATTATTTCTTTTATATGGTTATTTACTAATTATTTCCTCATTATTCTATCCACAAAACGTATTTTGGGATAACATCGCATATTGCATGCAAGTTAAACTGTCTCAGTAGAGAATTACATTTAATACACTTTATTGAAGCTTTGAGCCATTGCAATAAACCAACCCACAAGCCATGAATTAATGTTAGCCCCACTACAACACACAATGTACTTAAAATGTGCATAACCCTAACTTAATTTACCCCTGAAAATACACCAAACCTATCTATTTCAATTAAGTGGCTGTTAATTTGTAAAACTGACCCCTTAGATTTAAAGCATCAGTGTGAAACCAATTAATCTTAAATTTAAGGCATTAATTGAGGAGGTTCTATTATTTAAGGGGCATATTTGATAAAGTAATGGGAATTTCAGTAGTTTCAACCCCTTTTAATCCGACTTAATCTGCACTTTCCCCCTTACTTGTACCTTTATTTCTTGTAGGGGAATTTAATGTCAAAAATAAGGAAAATTTGAGGGTTAAAATTAAGAGGTTTGGGTTTGCTGATGATGTGTTAACATGTTAGTCATGAAATTATTTGCCACCCATTCCACAATATATTAGACTTTTCCAAACACCATAGCCATGAGTTCGTCCTGAGACAAAGATGTAGCCATGACTTCGTATGTTAGCTCAATGCAAAGGTGCTGATGATGTGGGAGATATTATATTCGTCCTAATGCTGTGGCCGTTACTTAATTTGTTCAACCTGGGCTAACACTGTGGCCATTTGTTCCTCTGTTGGAGGAATAATTCACTCATTGATTGAACAACTTTTACATTTTATTGCGTACTTTGACAGTTTTATGAAAGTGTCTTTGCCTTCTAACACCCCTTACCTGAACACAATTATTGCCATGCATGGCCTCTCATGGCGTATTTGCTTTATTTATGAACTTTCAGAACAGTTGACCATTACATGCCTTTTGGTGCTTCAAAGGGACTGATAATCTTACACTTAAACCTTACCTTTCTCCTTAATCTTACAAAATCAGGCCATAATCTCACACCTGTCGGTGTCTCTGAGAGCCATCGTGGCCCAGCAGGGGCTGGAGATGCAGATCCAGCAGATTTATGGTGGAGAGTGAGAGTGAATGTGAGGGTGAAACACACACAGCTTGAAAGCATTAAAGGGCTGATGCAGCGTAGCGGCCCGAAAGGCACACACACACACACAACATGCACGCACACGTACATATACACCCGCACACACATTCTCTCTACTCCCCAGTGAGACACTCATACACTCACACTCATAGAATTTCATCAAACGCGCTCAGAAATGCAGGCCCTTGACAGCCCGGACTGCAGAGAATCTGAAAGGAGAATAAGCGTGTGTTGCATTTCCCCAAATACATTCCTCCTGAAGTACAGCAGCTTTGCTATTTTATCATCAGCACTAACAAGCTGCGTGCTGACAGAAATGAAAGAGGCAGCTGTGCTGGAGTGTGTGACAGCCACTATAGATTTTTCTGTGATCGGACACACTCAAAAAACATAAACCAAAAAGTGTCATTTGACTTACAGGCTCAAAAATATGTTGCTATGAAAATGCATTTTAAGGAAACAACAACTGTACATTAGGGCTCTCCAACTTTGGTCCTGGAGGGCTGGTTTCAAACATAGTTGCAATGTCTTTCCCAAGGGTGTAGAATTGTGTAGGGACACAACCCTACCGTTGACTACCGTCCCTGCTACCGGCAATAATTTTAAATATGAAACCACTGTTTTCTGTCTGTTTTTAATGGCTAACTGTTCTGTTTCTCAACTGTGAATCATGCCTTCCTCACCCAACACCGTTAAATGATAGGCTTTGCTGTTTCTTGTTAACGTGTGATTGGCTGAAGCTTAGTGCACTGGTTCTGTTCTCGTAAAAAAATGTAAAAAAAACATCATGTTCTCTGTTGTTTCAGTAAGAGACCTGTGCTACACGGTGGACCAGTAATCAAAAAGTAAAGTGAAATAGTTGATTTGGATCCAGGAAACATTGTTTTAGATGTAGATCTGTTTCAATCATCAGTGTCTAGATCATTTATTTGAAAAGTTAACAGTACTGGATTAAAAACGAGAACTTCAAGGTTCCCGTCTTGTTAAAATTTGAAATAAAGAATTTATTGTTGTATGATTATGGTACTTCATTATCGGTTACATGAGTGACAGTACCATTCTGCAGGTGCCCCCTATGTGCATCATGTACATGTACTTTGATGCTAATGTATGATAAATATTAGTGATGCTCTCTAGCTGCACTCTAGTCTCTATCAATGTCAAAATCAAACCTGTGTTGTTGGATTCTCTTTCCTGAACACACTCATTAACTTGTTAAGTAAAAGGTGAATTGAACCAGGTGTGTTTGAGCACCAAACTATGCTGGACATTGGCCCTCCAGGACTTTTGTTCTGCTCTGTTAGAAATGTGAGGCTTCAGTAAGTTCTGTCCATTAATGGCCCCCAACTGTCTATGAGATGCACTTAGTGAATACATGACATTAGTTTCGATGTAATTTCTTATGAAAGCTGCTGGACTACATGACAGATGTGCAGCTGTCCGGTTCTGAGTTACTAAGAGTGCATTTATCAGGAATGCTGGTTTGATTCATGTCTCTAAAGATTCCAGCAATGTAACGTAAACAACAGCAGCAGTTTGGCTCCCCGTCTGCTGGGTCATGACGAACGTGTTTAGGGACAGTCATCTTGGTCGCTGTGCTTTCGTCCTGTCTGCGTTCGCACATGTCCACCTCCGTCAACGAGCAAAACTAGAAAGACTTCAGCTCTACACCAGCTGAGGAGTGATGCTGATGACAGACATCATGATACTGCTCACATACTCAATCTCACTGTCACACTATTGGGCTTTTTGGCAGAAACATACACACACACACACACACACACACACACCAACAACAACAACAACAACAAGGGCTAAGGGTAGGAACTGACTCACCAAGCAAACTTTGAAGAAGTTGCTTTGCTTCCAATATGCTTTGACTGAAACTCACACTGAAAGCAACACACAGCAGAAATATCTGAAAGAGAACCGATGTTTGATGAGCTGATATCATTAAGGGTTAACCCCTGAATATGATATAAAATCCATAAAGGATTGCTGTTCAGTTACATGTCTGTAGGCTTTCTATTCAGTAACTACTATGAATTACTGAATTCTCATATTAAGTGAAGTAGTTATGAGACTCATGAAAAGGAAAAGGAGCTGTCAGCAGGTCCTGAGGAGTTTAATGGGTTGGGTAAGGTAAGGCAGCCTTCTATAATGGATGAAGTAAAAACAGCCGCATAGGATTCAAAGAAAGCCAAGCTATCAGAAATAAAACTAAGAATGGTCTTCCTTAGACTAACTTTTTATTTGAAAGAGGCATATGTACTTTTATTCCATCAAATGCAATCATGCTCACGCTGCCCAGTGCTGCTTATTTTCAGGTTGGGGAAGCCCATTGTGCTATTTTTTTTTTATTTGCAACAGCTACTGTTGTGCTTTCATTCTTGCCAGGCATCACAAATTAAAAACTGAATTAGTTCAAAGTCTTCCCACTACCAGTATGACCCAAATAATCGGGAATGTGTCCCAGCAGGTCTATGAATGAGCAAACTCCCAGCAAATTGAAATCCTTTTGAATATGGTTTTGGAAAGCAATGTTAAGTTGCTAGCAGTAGATTAGAAATATTCACTCTTTTTGTCTGATACTGAGACTTGCAGAGTAGCAATGTTTAATTATTTAATTATCAGCTTTTAAACTATCAAGTAAATCTGCAGATTAGCAACTTTTTATGGCTTAACTATAAAATAAACCTGCAGTTCAGTCACTTTAAATGAAAAAGCTTTGCAATTTCTAACTGTTTAATTAGCTATATGTGGCTCTTTAACTGAACCTTGTTCTTAAACTAGCTAGGCTAAAGGTCTCAGTTCCTTCCCCTGCATCCATGTGCAGATGCTGATGCAGAAGTCATCTGCTTTGTTGGTTAATCTGTTCCTCTAACCAGCTGTAACCCTCCCACAAGTGGCACTGTTGTTTTTCACATCTCTGTCTTTTTCTTTCTTTTTTTTTTTGACCCAATACAAAACAGCGGGCTCCAGCTGCCGTCCATAATGAATTACAGACTTGCATTACGTCACACTCTGAACACAAAAAGGAAGAGAAAATGCAGATAACATTCAGGAAAGAGAAAAGTGTGTAAAAGGCATTTTTTTCTGGAAACACCTTGAAAATCTTTGCATCTTTGATTTCACATCTTTAATGTGTAATTGAATCAGCGTTTGGTGGTTTCTCACCATAAATTGAAAACCTACCTAAAACCTACCTAATGCCACCAGACTCTCATCCCTTTGTCACACATCCACACAATAATCTGTAAAACTACCCAGGGCCACTTCGTTGTGCAATTTCTGATTAGGTTGAAATGATCATTATCATTATGTGCAATAGTGCAATATCACTTTTCTCACCATAACACTGTAACAGATTCAGCATAGAGAACAATTCCTAATCACAATCTTACTAGTAATTGACTTAACTGTAAGTTACTTATCTATAGCATCAATAGCGAACATTTGTGTATATATCATAGTGTGTTCCACTTTGAGCATTTCTGCAGAGATTTATTTGAGTTTATTTATGTTTTATATTGTATATTGTACTCATAGCTGTGTCTCTGTGTGTCTGTGTAGCCATTTCATCCAGGACCAATAAAGATCTCTGATTCTGATTCTGAAATTCACCTGGTTCAGCTGAGGCTGGACCCCATCCTTATTTGAGCACTAAATGTGTAGAAGGAACACTGAAGCTAATAACCTGAACTAACCATGAGCAAAAGGCACAAACAGTCAATAACACAAACACACACACACACAGAGGGAGTGGTGCAGGTGTATGTTTTGCAGGTGTCACTGATTCACTCAGCTTGCTGCAACATGTGCATGGTTCTGCGTAAAAGGAGAGCCAACAGCAGGCCAATCGTGTGCCAATATCAAAACAAACACTGTCACACACGCTGACACATAGAAACGTGTTGCACCCTGCCTTATGAAATGTCTTCGAAGTAACTGTTTTAGGCAGCTCAAGTTTCTCCTGTCTAACGGGTTTCTCACCACACAGGAAACAGGCCTTAAAAACACCCGAAAGCTGTTTGCTGTTTGCTTTATCATCTCCAGCAGCACAGAGAAACATCTTTCCTTGATGATGATGTGATGTAAAATCCCTTCCACTGCACTCATGGCCTTCAGCGTCTGAGAAGACATTTACATCCGGTTCGCCCCTCAACTGCTCCAGAATTCAAAATTCATCCATAATGCAAACGCAATTGCACGCAAACTCTCTCCTGCACACCTGAGACGCCCCTGAAGTGGAGCATGTTCCAACAAGACATTGTGAGTTGCTTTGACAAGTGCTGAGTGAGATCCAGCTCACACACAAAGGGGCAAGTCGGTCCAAGAGCCTGGATTCATAACCCAACAATAACAATAAACTTACACCTAATGCTACGGGGGGAAAAAAGCAAGAAGGAGACAAAGAAAGAAAGCTCTATGCACTGTATAGGGAGCAATGAATCCATTCTCATTTAACATCCACTCTCTAAAACTGTTGGTGGAATCAGGCCTTATTCTTTTTTCTACCTGTTTTCTGACAAGCCCCACCCCATCTGATGGTCTAGTGAAGGGCCAGTTACTCAGCAGAGACTGTGAGAGCCAGATACTCTCCTAAAGTAATAAAATACAACTGATACTGTATCTTAAGTTACATATTATTATAGTAAGTAAATAATGCACTACTATGTTGGTCTCTGTCATGTTGTTACTGAGGCACCGCCATATATATAATAAAAATAATAATAAAAAAAAAATAGAATAAAAAATAATAATAGAAATGTTGAATGAGAGCAACGAGTTTATCGTCATTTTTGACTGTGTAATGTGAGTTGGTGAGATAGGCAGATGACATACGCAGATAACACATTCTTTGCGAATACATTCCTTTTACTGAAAACACCATTAAGCAAAACTGGCAGCCACACAGTGCAAAACATGAAGCTTAGAAATTGGTCGAAACTCGGATACTTCACGGTAAACACACGGATAATCAAAAATTCTAAATAAGGCAGGTTAGTCCACTGTCCTCAGGGAAGATAAACGAATCATCCCGCAGCTTCCGTTTTGGCTTCCTTATATACACACTCATATCAACACACTGCATTTGATTTAGACAAAAATAAATATAAGAACATACTCTTCCCTCCTTATTTTGACTTCCTTTGATAATTCTTTTTTGGGGGGAGGGGTTGTCCTTTGTATAAAAGATTTTAGTATTTGCAAATATTTGAAAAATATTTTCCTATCGGTACCCTCAAAAATATGATTTGTAATTGCGCTGCACAACTACAACACAGCTAATATTATTAAAAATGGTAATAGAACTACAGCAGCAAATTTTTATAATTGGAATAGAAATAGTACTTGAGTAGAAAATAATAATTACATAGGGTGACCAGAGGGGATTACGGGAGATGGGCAAAGCCCGGGAGTTCAGATTTGTTTAGGAAGCTCAAAATCCTGGACAATTCTAAAACCTCGAACAGATGAAATTTCCAAGTCTCAAAAAGAGTACATGCTCGGGGAACAGAGGATGTCTGGTCACTCTAAATGACTTCTGGTTGGCACAATCTTGTTATAGTTGTAGTCATTTTATAGAATTAGGCATAGTGATAAAAGCCAATTTTACTGTCACTTACTGATAGCAGTAGTTGTTGATTTGAAGCAGTAAGTTTGGTATTTTGGTGAGTTTATCGTCTTTGCTTCCATTCTTACAGCTTTCTCTGTGCAAATTCTGATTTGATCCATTTGCGATATACTGAAAATACCTTTTCCCCCAAAATACCCTCACAAATATGGAGATTATCTTTAGTTAATGACGCCATTAGCACTTTCTCCTGGAGAAAAGTTGTTGGTCTGGAGTCTGGCTTTCTATAATAATATATCTCCATTACTCCATTTCTAGTGAATGTTGCTGTGGAATTTGAAAGGTTGGATGATTTGATTGCCTTTCAGTTAAACATTTATACATTTGGACAGCATTCATTAAATTTAGTGCATGTGGTGTGTTTTTAATGAAAAAGTTTTGTGAACTTGTCGCGTGTTTTTTCATTTGTGAGTAAAGCGGTGTTTGTTGTCATTTCTACCATCTACACAGTGCACGGTAAAATAAAACAATGCTCCTCTAGAACCATGGTGTAACACAAAGAAAAAAGACAGAAACACGACAAGGCTACACGAGTGTGAGCAGTACAGAACCAAACTAATGACAGAGTGCAAAAATGACATGAGCAATAGTGCAGAATTTTACAGAATTAGGCAACATACAGTGCAGCTAACAGAAGTGCTAATGTGACTGAAAACAGTATTATTACAAAAAATAGCACGCAGTGGCAACATGATTAGAAAAAATGTACAGTATATCAATAAATACAGGATATTTACAGTGGCAGTTCGAGAGTGGGATTTCTTCTTTACAGGAGAACAGTTTTGCTATTGTGTGCAGAACAATGGGCGAGTCAATGGACAAATAAATTCACAAAGTACGAATTGTTTTACACTATGTACTGCACACTGAAGTGAAGTATAGTCATGTAGTCCCCTAGGAGTCCGGTGTAAAAACACCACAGCTCAGCACTCTGTGGGAAATTTTTTCTCTGCCTTTAATCCGTTCGCTGAGTGAAGCAGTGGACAACCAGTGATGCAACACCCATCGTGCATTGTGTGAGGATTGTATTTTTATTTAACTAGCACTACCAGCATTCATAGGCTATGATACTGCCACCTTTTAAATACTATTATATACAAAGTAGTATTAGAAAAAAGACTAATATCTTCGACTGAAATCATGGCTACTACAGCCAGATCAGTCGCTGGTAGGGAATTTTGAGGGGTGTATCAGTTACTAGTCTTGCAAAGTACTCTCACTGTGTGCATGTTTGTGTTTTGTTTACTGTATAACTACCTATTTTCATGTCATGCCAACCTACTTCATCCCGACAGGTTGTTAGGATTTGCATGGTTTGCAGATTTTTTGAATAGTATGAATAGTAGTTTTTAGTATTTTGAAGTTAATTTTGAATTCACAGAGTTGTGTTTTATATCAAAAACAGACCATTTTTACATGTGTCCTTCCTCCTGGCCCCCTCTACTGTTCTAGCCAATCAGAGCGCAGAAGAGGCGGAGTTTGCCCGAATACGGGTGGAGAGAGAGAGAGCAGTAGAAGCAGTGCAGGAATGTGAGAAGAGAAGTTGAAGAAGTGAAGCACAGAAAAACAAGAAAGTCTGTCGAGTGGGCAACGAAGCACAGCTCGCAGTATGGAGTGAATGAGAAGAAGAGAAGTTGGAGGAGGTCTGAATGTTTTTTTTTCAATCCGCAAGGGCTATTTAAACACACCGAAAACTCGACGCGGGTGGAGGCGAGATGTAGGGGCTGAGGCGGACCCTCCGTCCGCCGTGCTGAAGAAAAGCCCCGGAGAAGAAGCAGCAGGGCCGGCCGGCCATCATGCTTTGGCCGCTGTCGGCGCTCCTCTGGGCGGCTCTCGCTCTGTGCCGCTCCGCGCTCTCCCAGTACTCCAGCGACCAGTGCAGCTGGAGGGGCAGGTAGGAGACCTCTCGTTTATTCACTGGGGATTAATATTTCTCTCTGACCAGCAGCCCTTTCTGAGCTGTGATTTAGTTACTCTATTTACACCCTCACCAGCTCAGACAGATGGGTCATTTGATCCCAAAACTGGTAAGTAAATAAAACTGGAAACTAATACACTAAATGATTAGTACTATTAGTGATAAGCATAATTATGGTTGCCAAAGTTAGTATTTGAAACCGGATTACAATTATAGTATGAACATTTGTATTAGAACAGGAATACAACTTATTAATAGTAGAAATAGAATTATGCCAGCTCTTTAAATTAGTAGTACTTAATGTAGAAATGACTTTATTTAGATATTATTACTGGTAGTAGCAGTAGTTTAGTTAATTTTACTATCCTTTGTACTAGTATGCATTGTAGTTTCTGATTATTATTACATTATTTATTATTATTATTATTATTGTTGTTGTTGTAGTTACAATATTAGGCACAGTGAAGGTTAATCTATTACTGTTAGCAGTAGTTGTTAGTATTCGAATTAGTAAGTCGGATCGTCTTTTCATTTGTTCTTTCAGCTTCCTGTCTGTACGTTCTGATTTGACCCATTTGCTGTCCAGCCGCATGACTGATTTCAGCCACTCTCATTCTGAGAGTTTCTGTAAAGTGGGGCCCTCACTTGGTCTCACAATAGGCCTAACACAGCTTTTGCAGGGGAAACTCACTAAAACACTCCATTAATTAGCGACAGACTGACAGTCATTTTATTATTACCCCTACATGTATGAATTTATTATGTTTACAGTACAACCAATGAGTCTATAAGTTTGTCCGCTCCTTGACATCAAACAGAGCTATAGTGAAAGTGGTGGTGGCACAAAACTGCTTTTTAATGTTAATATTTAACCTTTTTTAAATGTGAATATCAATGCTTTAGTGAACACAGCAGACTGCAGCTCCTGGATGAAATGAAAGAAACTCTTTGATGATGTGAGCTATCACAGATCTCAGTAATTGGCCAAGAAAAAACGTCATGCCTGTGCACTGTAACACATGTATAAAGTAAAAAAAATGTAATTCATTATAGTTTACTTGATCTGAATAGTGAAATATCCTGTTTGTTAAGTCTGTTCATGTTTTTTACACTTCAAGCCCGAACCTGTGTTTGTTTTTATTTCCTGGGTCATTTCTAATACTTGGCACACTTAAAAAGAGGCAAACCCACAAGTTAGGTGACTTTCCTTACCAACGTGGCAGCATTAAAAGCCCAGCAGTGCGAGAATGAACATAAAGTGCTTTAAGTGTGGGGCAGTAATCTGGTGTTGATTAGCCAGGCCTTAAGCCAGTCTCTCATTATGGCACACAGTGCAGATGTGAATCAGACTTTTAATTAAAGAGGAGTTGCTCTCTCGAGCCTGCGCTGCACATATGTGGGTCTCGCCATGTCCATTTTAGTCTTCAGGACTCGCTTTTGCTCAGATCCCTTGTGTCCCTGACTAACCCACATAAAGCCAGTGAGGATCCCTGGAGCCCACAAGGCATTCTGGTATGGGACAGTATGCTAATTAATGTCAGTGACCAAATGATAGCTTTGGTGAAATTTATTATCACAGTCAATTCCAAATCATTCTGAAGTGTAATCAGATACTTTTGCATGAAAAACGTCACTAAGGTAACACAATTTTAAAAACCAGTGAGCTTGTACTTGATGTGTATCGAGAATCGGGACTAAACTGGTACCAGTTCCTCATTTATTAGTACCGATATATGGATGATCTCTTGGACAAACTGTGTGTTCTAACATAGCTGGTATTTTCAAATGGTGGGTGCTGGATTGGATCAATGGGAGGGACTGGAGCAGAGCTCACACATTTATAGCGTTTTCTCATATGCAGGAAACTCAGGACACAGTTTAGTCATAATAAAAGAACTTGAATATTTTCACATCTTGCCATGTTACATCTTTTCACCTAATTACTGAGTACATATAAGTATAAGTGTTGTCAGTATCAGTAACAGTAAACTTAAGTTACTTTAAAGGCAACCTTACTCGAGCAAGTCAGAAATCACAATTCCAGAAAGAATAAATAACATGCATTGGATATTTTTGGTTGTTTTGGGTAGTTAAAATAGTCGGAGCACCCAGCAAAAGGCGGGCATTGGAGTCAAATATAAAATTAAAATCAGTATCGTTTTTGACACCAGTATCAATACAAACAAAATATTGTCCAACTGTAACTTGTGGTTTTATGACAGTATTGTTAAAGTCTGAAGAAAATGCGTAAAAAAATGTGTTATTTAATTGAGGTTTTTAGAATTCTTTAGAGGCTAAAGCAGTTTAATGCTGATTATCTTCAGGGTTTTATTCAGTTTTCAAAATTGTTAAGTTTTGAATCAATGACCAGACTTAATACCCCACATCCCCAGAGGCAGATGATAACTGTCTTCTCCGCTGAAGTGAGTCGCTGGGCTCACGCCGCAGCCCTGTGGAGGACGGCGGCCAGGGCAGTAGAGAGGGGCTTTTTGTGCCGGACGGGGAGCTTCCAGGCTCTTTGAGGAGCTGAAAGCTGGGGGAGGCTGGGTGTGTGACCTGCATTTGCACTTGCATGCTCTGGCTTTGGCTACTGTTTCAGCACTTGTCTTTGCTGAGGCCTGTGCATCCCCGGGATTCACTGACTGGTTTCAAAAATCCTCCCTAAGGCAGCATGCCAGGGGGCGGCCTTGCCAAAGCGCTGGACGGTCGGGACAAAAAGAAAGCGTGGAGGAGAGTGTGTCTGTGTCGGCAGGCAGGGATGGGACGGTTACTGACATTAGTGATACAGACCTATCCTGCCAGCTACTTAAATGCATCAGTTGCCGACTCAAATGTTCTGTTGCACACACACATCTTGAATCACATCCACAGAAGTGAATGCACTGCCAATAGAATGGGATGCTCCAAAGCTTAGGGGACCACATGAGTCAAGTGTCACTGTGACCAATGCCAATCGACTTGAGGAGCACAAAGCCCCCTAGCATTGGTCTGTGGAGCAGTGGAACTGTGTTCTATGGATTGCTGGAGCTCCCTTCAACAACTAAAAATGACTTGGAGTGGCATTTGTGAGCCTGACCTCACTCTTAGCTGACTTCAATCAAAACCTTACAGTAATGTTCCAGTATGTAGTGTAAAGCCTTTCCAGAAGAGTGAAAGGTTTTTACTGCACCAAAGGAGGAACAGAATCATTTATAATACTAGGGATGCACCAACATTTTATCTGTCCAAGGCATGGGACTGGGATCCTAAATTGCCAGTCATGGCCACCACTTAGTAAGACAGAACAAGAAATGTACCAAAATTTTACATTTGAAGTACATTTTAACAATACTGTTATACGATACAATTTAAACACATTACTGGGTCTTGAGCCATACCTCATTTCTATGTCTTATGCTGTGCATCACCTTGTTGGTCCAAAACAATGTGACTGCCTGTCAAACTATCCTGTCTTTGGCATGCTGAGTAGATTAAATGAAAGAATTATGAACTAATGTTTTACTGGGACAGGCTGTCAAGAGCTTAAAGATTAAGGGGCTCCAACCGCTCAGCATTCAGCACCACCAGTATACTGATCACCGCCTGATCATCTGGAATCATCTGCTCCTGGTTCTTCACTGGTT
>JBBMFX010000134.1:1237394-1250424 GCA_037832545.1 Rhabdalestes septentrionalis | reverse complement strand
GATCATCTGGAATCATCTGCTCCTGGTTCTTCACTGGTTCAGGACTTCAGTTAGATCTGCTTTGTTCTGCTTGAGTGATTCATGCGTAGGTCACTGTGTGGCTTAACAAACTAAAATAATTCGAGAAACTTGTCAGGTTCAGCTGTACAACAGTAGGCTATAAATGCAAGAAATTCAGACTATTTGGAGGCAAATTATGACAAAATGTGTGGTGGCTCAAGATTTTGCATGGTACTATGATTTGCTGTGAACTATTGTTTATTATGGCACATTGTAATATGATGTATCATGTATCCCTTGATATCATTTATGCCTAGATATTGATTATTATATATGCCATATTGCCATAATGTTTCTGAAACTTTTCATTGATCATTTTCATATTATGATGGGACATTTCCTTGCCTTCTTATTTGTACTGTAGTCTGTGTGTCTGTGTAACGGTTTGTTTAACTGTGGTCTGCATGTGACCGGTCATGCAGTGGGTTTTGCGCATGGCTGTAACACCTTGTGCGAGAGGATATGAAGATATTAACTGCATTCTTTCAGCCCCGAGACAATCCTCAGGCATGGGGCTTGGCTTGGAGGCAGTTCAGGCACAAACTGCTCGCCATGACTACTTGAAAGTACAACTTGCCTTTGATACTGAATTTTTAATAAATAGCAAAGCTGACAGAGTTTCCAGCCACCGTCGATTCATGAATGGTACTTGCGTGTGGATGCGAACTTAATAAAGAAACGTCTTTACACTTCAACAGAAGCTTCTCTCCTCTGATTGTTTATGAGTGTCCTGACACACTAGTACATAAGCATATGTTTCATTGTAGCTGTCCAGTAGTTACTCCTGATGTGGTCAATCAGCCAAGGCATGTTTGGAGTCCAACTTTTGATTCTATAATTTACTAGAACTGGAGTTGCAAAGCTAACCTTGCTCTCCCAGAAATATTTCCTCCAAACTTCTCTCAACCTGCTCAAACTATATTCAGCTATTCACAAAAGTGATTTAGGGAACAATATGATTTACTGTGAGCTAATACACAGCCCCAGTAGACAACAGGGTCTGTTTTCTCAAAACATTTCAGGACTAGTGCTGATCTAAAACCAGTTTTTGTTACAATGATCATCATAAATGCCATGGAATCTGACCCTCATTACTGCTTTGTGAACACCATGCTTGGTGCTGCATGAAATGATCCATTTTGTTTATTTTTATACCTAACAGTAAGTCATTCTGTGGCCTAAACCACATGAACATATCTGCACCACCTTGAAGTGCTAGCTGCAGTTTGTGTTATTTTTGGTCATCCATTTATACAGAAACATTTTGGGTGATTATTGACTTCTCGTGTTTTGGAACTACATTACAATATCATCTACATCTAATGTGAATTCTCTACTCTTTTTCTTTATCCCACAGTGGGCTGACCCATGAAGGACACACACGGGATGTGGAGCAGGTTTATCTCCGATGCTCACAGGGCTCTCTGGAGTGGCTGTACCCAACAGGGGCCATCATAGTCAACCTGCGGCCCAACACAGTCTCCCCCGCCGCCGGCCAGCTCTCCGTCTGCATCAAGCCGTCCCGAGAGTCCAGCGGCACACATATCTACTTGGACAAACTGGGCAAGCTGCGGCTGCTGCTCCGTGAAAATGAGCAGGCCGAAGGAAAAGTGCACTGCTTTGGCATCCAGGAGGGGGGGCTCTTTATTGAGGCCGTGCCCCAGAGGGACATCAGTCGAAAAATCACGGCCTTCCAGTATGAACTGATCAGCCACAGGCCTGGAGTGGACCCCAATTCACTTTCTGGTAAGAGAGACTTTTTTTCTGTTTTACTCAAATGCTCTTTACAAGTTTATATTCCCTTATAAAAATCATTTCATATTGAATATAAACCGTACAGGCCAAATACATTCAAACCAACCGTATTTGTGTATTGAAATTTGTGTGTTCTCTGTAGACTGTGTAAAAAATATGAACAAAGCTCATTTGACCTAGGAGTGCCCAGACTTTTGCCTACAACTGTATTCAGTTCGGCATAACTGGACTGGACTTTACAAACTGGATCTCACTATTGCTTTTACAGAAAACCCACAGAAACGTGAACCATGTTTGCTGTTAGATAGTGAAAGGGCTTCATGGTCTGTTTTTCCAAATGATAAAGTCCTGTTGAGCCCCAGTGGGCAGCCGCTTGCTGATACACGCAGTGTGTGCTGGGCGGGGAGCCCACCTCACTTTCAAAACAAGAGTTTTCTTATTTTCCTGCTGCGCACCTGCCAAAATGCACAGCCTTGTGCGAAGTTGATACGAGGTGGCATTGTTGTTTTTACTCCAAACAAAGCAGAAACCTATCTTCTCAGTTTGTGTTTCTCTCTGTATGTCCTCAGAGTGTCAAGCTGGGATTAATAAACTGGGTCTTTAGTGCTCTGGGTTCAGTGGAAATAAGGGATAGGCCCTTTGAGTCTTTATATTTTATGATTCAGATTCTATGTTTGGCATCCATCAGTCAGACTGTTAGGAAGATATACTGCTTAACCAGTCTACCAGCATTCCAATAGATAGATGTTGAAACACTGCTGTGAGGATTTGATTGCATGCACCCATGAGAGGCTTTGTGAGGCTCATGTGCACCTGCTCCAGAGCATCCATTGACTTCAGCAGTACATGCACAGGTGAGGACCTTAAAGCAGCTGTAAAATACAGTGGCCATTTTTGTCACACATCACACAGCACAGCACACAGTGTGAGAAATGTACAAGTGTTCTCTGCACCCATTCACCCGAGTGGAGCAGTGGCCAGCCAGCGATCCAGCAGGATTTGTTGAGACATTGCCTTGCTGGCCGGGCTGAGATTCAACCCCACAACCTTCTTATCACAGGGGCAACTCCCTAACTACCAGGCCACCAGTGCCGCAAAGAATGGGGTCTGATATCCTTTGGATATACAGTGCAGGTCCATTCACTGCAACTCAGTCCCATTTAGAGCTGGAACTACTGGTTGGATCTGTATTTAATTTGAGCCAGTGGTGATGAATCACAGCTCATGACCACATCTGCAGTCTTAGGCAATAGCAGAATTGCTCAAAATGAGAAACAGTTGGCCTGGGCAGAACTGCGTAACTCTACTTGGCTTTAACTTAAGCTGACTAACCCTGGAATCCAAGTCTGCAGCGCGTCCCTCAGGTCTGTAAGGTGACCTGTTTTTCTTTCCGCAACCGTGTTGTTCTCTTTCTTCAACTCACGAGCACTAACCTGCTGAGCTGGGACTACACTCCTCTCCATCGCTGTGGAATGTGCCTGACACCAGATGTTGAGAGCATATTATCTCTCTCTCTCTCTCCCTCTCTCTCTCTTTCTCTCTCTCTCTCGATTTGTCTTCTGCCACTCCCACTTCCACTCATCCCCACTCCACTTCTCCCCTCTCTTCTCCTCTGTTTTTGAAGTGGTGGGGATGGCAGGCAGAAGAGTGCTTATGAAGCTTTCCTCCATTAGCGAGGAATGTGGCGGGGTCCAGATGTTGACGGGATCCTGCCCTCCATTCCTGCAGCCCCTGGTCGTGTGAAGTGGTTGCTCTGACGGCTGTGCTGCATTTCTGCGGCCCGGCCGGGCTGCTGACTCAGATGCCAGCCCATTCCTGTGGTTCCTTTTTAACTTTCCGACACACGAGCCACAGCAGAGCATGGAGGGGAGAAGACTCCTGCTCTCTAGATTCTGATCCAGTGATCAGAGCCGAACGCCGATTCAACGAATGCAGCAGCGCCAAGTGCCACGCCGATGGCTACCGCTGTAAGGAAGGATCTAGATCAGGACTTGGGTGGTACACCAGGGCAGCAAAATAATCAATATGAGAAACCCTAATAATAAATTGTCTTTATTAATAAAATAAATAATAATAAAATAAATAAACATTAAAATGAATACCTTTCTCAAATCTTTATTTGAGAGATTTTTTACATGTAGAACTGTTGCTGTGCTTCGGAATTCAGGAGTAGCAATGAGCGCTAGTGATGTGGAGCCATATCTCTGTTACAGATGGACGGAGCAGAATGTTTAGTGTTATAGTGGGTTGAGAGTCTTGAGGAAGAGGTAGCAAATGTAGGCTAGGGCTTTTATTTTAATTTAGCATAAGGAAAAGTTATAATGATATCAGATTAATTTGAAAAATACGTAGAAGGGATCATTTTTGACAATGTCATCCAGTCACCTAAGAGGTTTCAGACCATAAAGCTTGGGCCGTCCGCAGCGGCTGCTAAGCGCATGCCTAGATGACCTCTGAACCCATCTGTGGTGTTCTGTGCCTTGAGTTGCAACAGCAGCTGACCTTCGACTCATACTCCACACCCAGCCACCCTCCAGCCCAGACAAGGCTTGCCTAAAATAACCCATGAGTGAAGGGTCATGCTCTTGAAACTAAGTAAAGATAGGCAGCTAATTTGAATGATTTTCTCCCTTATGGCTCTGCAGCAAGAAACTAGCTGTCCTTGCATGGCAAGGAGGGCAAGCGTCAAAAATATCTGTCTGTCTGTCTCTTTTTATCTGGTAGGATCCTAGTGGGTGAATCACTTGCTGGGAACCTGATGAACACAAAGTTTAATTTTCAAACCCCCCACATTCTACCATTGCACAACACTTCAGCAACTCTGTTGCCCTGTCCCTTTTACTTATGATTGTGAGTCACTCTGAATAAGACCGTAAGCCAAATGCCCCATTTACTTTACTTCATCGCTCTCTTTTATGTCTCTTTTATGATCCCTGTAGTTCTGCCCTTCAGAAACCAAAGTTGTTCTATGGTCACCCCTCCTTTATTCACACCCCGAACTCCCACCCTCCATAATACGTTTTTTGAGAAACCTTTACCCACCTGCCCTAAGAGACTGCTGAACATTTCAGACACAACGTTTTTACAATTTCTGAGAGTTTTCTGACTACAGAGTTCTGCCAATACTGTTGCTGTCCTTAGTGCTACCCTGAGCCCTGACCGCACCCTGGCCCTCACTAAAATAAACGACAGAGCATAAACCCATCCACTCCGGCACTTGAAGTTCAGAAGCTTGGGTTTTTAACTTTGTTACAAGGCTTAGGCATTTTCAGCTGTGTTCCCTACACTACTGGGTTTTGTTTTGTTTTTCCAATTAGGAAACTCTTGTGTTGTTCCTGGAACAACCTCCACCTATTATCATTATCATCTTATGTCGTATGTGCTTTAACCTTGGAGTGCGCCAAATTGGTTCTTTCATTTAAGTTTAACCATTGGTGAAAGCATATGTACTTCTGATCCAGCTATTTAAGCTCAAACATTAACAGCCATAACATTAAAACCATAATAATGCATAATGCTGCGTGTGTCAAATTGTGGCAAGAAAAGAGTTAAAAAACATTCTTACCCATCAAAGCCGACCTCTGAAGCTGTGCTGTGGTAACTGACACAAAGCCTTTAGCAGCAGATCCTTTATGTCTTGTAAGTTGGGGCTGCGTGGACTTTGTCCAACACATCCCACATTCCTGATGAACATTTACAGAGTGGCAGGACACTATCCGGCTGAGAGGTGCCACTTCCATTATGAAATACCATTGCCATGAAGGGGTGTATGTGGTCTGCATTGATGTTTAGTTTGATGATACACAGCAAGCTGTGATATACTGTGTGCTTCTCTATCAGAGCCAGCATGACATTTTTGAGCAGTTTGGGCTTGGGTAGTTTTTCAGCTGGATCAAGTCAGACTAGCTAGCCTTCGCTTTGCTAATTTTCTTACAGCGTCAAGCACAGCTGGTGTTTTCAACTGGTGGAAAAGATTAGGTTTTGCTTGCTCATCTTCCGTGGTCTTTCCAGAGTCAGAGCGGATAACGCAGCTTCACAGAGTTTCTTGTGTATTATTCAAGAGAACAAAACTGCAGTTTTTAGAGGTAATCACATGTCCCTTTTTTTAGCTTTGTCCCTGACTTACACACTGCTTTAAGCGTCTTACAAGGTACTAGTGCACAATCCCCTTACAGTTTTCACTAGTGCTGCTGCTCATAGTGCAGCATTGTTTTCCTCTCTAATCAGCTGGTTCTCATTTGCTGCAGTGTGTGTGTCTGTGTGTGTGTGTGTCTGTGTGTGTGTGTCTGTGTGTGTGTGTCTGTGTGTGTGTGTCTGTGTGTGTGTGTCTGTGTCTGTGTGTGTGTGTCTGTGTCTGTGTGTGTGTCTGTGTGTGTCCAGTGGCGGCCTTCTTTTCAAGGTGCTCCCGCCCCCCCAGGCCTGTTGCTGGTGTGTTTTAATGAGGTGTTTTTGCCACATGTAGCCAAGTTCCTCTGTTTGCCTGGAAATCAGCAAACCATGACTGTCAGCATAGGGTCAATAAATGACCATCTGCAGCAGAGATTAAATGCATGCGTTATATGTACCTGCTTCCCCATAAAATTGTGTTTGAATGAAAATGTGTGAGGGTGTGTATTGATGTGAATGGGTGTTTCTATGCCTGTGAATGAAGATGTGTTTGTGTGGGTGGGTTTTGTGTGTGTGTGTGTATCTGTGTGTGGCCAGTGCCCATGGCACAGGACTGTGTGTGTTTGTGATTCTGCAGCAGGTCTTTGTTAAGTAACGAAACTCAGCGGGCAGAAATGGCCTTACAGCCAGCGTGATCTCATGCACAAATTAAACAAACAAGCTATAAACCCCAGCTCTTGCTCCTAGCACGTTGCACAACGCAGGAATCCTGCTGCAGGCAGCTCAGGTTTGTGATTAAGACCATTGTTGCAAGCGCTGGTGAAATAACATGATCTGGACTCCAGGCCTGGGAACCATTACTGGGTTTTATACAACAGTTAGTTCCGACCACGCAATCTGATTGGCCGAAAAGCGGCCTGGCCATGCGGTTATCTGTGGTTATAACTGTATCCTTCATCTGAGCACCGGTTGCTCAGTAACGATTTACTATTACTTATTGATTTTCCACTTTAGCAACTGGGTTAATTACATTAGTTTGGGAAGACGCTGAAGAGAAGTGTGACCACAAATCGAGTTCCAGACCAGACGCCGCCCCGGAGCAAAGCCCTTAGGTTGACAGCTGTGAACAACTAAACGAACTGTTCCGATACATTCAGGACAACCTTGTTATTATAGTAACACAAAAGACTCTGTGTTTTAGGGAAAAAGCACAATGTTGGGGATTTCTTTGCTTTTGTGTATAAAAGCAGTAAAACACTCAAAGTTTGCATATTATCACTAAAAACATGGCCTTCACTATGCTGCGTCACTGCTGCGGTTGTATTCACGATAACGAAGTTTTCTTTAGCTTAAACAGACCTGTATGATTTCACCGACCACTGGTTACAACTATGGTCCCATTAGGTTTTTGTCAGCACAATTGGAACAAACATTCTGAAACATTATTTTGGACCTCTTTGGGGAGTTTTTCTCTGCTGTTGAAAATCTGTTCAATAAAAGCATTATCACATATTGGCTATAAAACCGGCACAAGCAGTGGATATTTGGCAGGATTGGGTGGGTGAGGCCTGGATTTAAACCCCCACATGCTGGGCTAAGATGGTACTCAGTGTACTGGTGTGGTTCCTCATTTCTTTAAGCTAGGGAGCGATAACTTTAAAACTGGTGTAACTGAAGCATGTCTTTAAGAATGGCTATATAAACACTGTTATTATCCAGGCTGACTCTTATTACGCAGGCTGATTATACAGGGCACATGTACAGCATGAGGCCCAAAGGGTGAGGGGCTCATGTGCATGTGCCTCCTATAAAACAATCCCTCTAGGGTTTCTGCTGTTTGCTGCAGAGCTGTGTTTTTTTATTTGACTCCGTATTCATTCTCTGTTTGTGTTTGTTCTCTGCAGCCTCCTGCCAGCCATGCTCAGACGCTGAGCTGCTTCTGGCTGTCTGTACCAGTGACTTTGGTAAGGGACACTTTTAATGTCTTTTTTATAGTTATACTGCCACACAGCAGTATCCTAAAAGTTCTGTGAACAAGGTTTGAGGATGCCTTGCTTCCTTTTGAAAGTTGAATTTCACACAGCTGCTTCACATTGATATCAGAATTACATCAGCACTGGGGAAACAATCCGTATCAGACAGATGTTTAAATTGGACTGACATTTCCAGCTGTTTGATAATGTATGTTCAAGGCAGTGTTGAGTCACTGCGCTAAAATAATGAACTTGACTGATACAAAAAATAACTCTTGTATTGCTCTGTAATGTTCTTCCATGTAAGCCCAGTTTCTGTGTTTTTAAATGTTAATGCATGGGTGGGGGTGTATATTAGGTATTAGATATTGGCACCAACCCACATTTCCCACATCGGTGCAGCCCATAAACAAAAGGTTAAATATATGTTTTTCATTAAGTATTTATTCATGAAGTTTTATTCCAAAGAAATATTAAGGAGAAACCATTAATGATTTAAAGGAATTGAAAAGTAAGGTGCCTCCAAGTGTACATGAATAATGTATGTTTTGTTCTGCATTTATCACTGAGGTAAGCATAATAATTCTGCCTGTGTTTCCTATGGCTGTCAGTGTGGGTCAGTGTTTTGTAATCCGTTACTATGAGAAAATATAACACTCCTTTTTTCTCTCTCTCTCTCTCTCTCTCTCTCTCTCTCTCTCTCTCCCCCCCCACAGTTGGGCGTGGCAGTATTGTTGGGGTGGAGCAGGAGGAAGAGCAGACATCAGTTGCCGTGACGCTGACTCGCCTGTACAGGCAGAAGAGTCAGGTGTTTGTGTCTGGCGGCGGACGGGCCAAGCGCTTTGCGGGCCGTGTGAAGATGCCCCGCCAGTGTGGGGTGAAGCCCGGCGAGGGCGAGTTCCTCTTCATCGGGATGGTGCGTTTCGGGGAGGCGTGGCTGAGCTGTGCCCCGAGATACAGGGACTTCCTGAGGCTGTACCAGCAAGCACAGGAGCAAGAGACCAACCCCTGCCACATAGACACTGACTGAGAAACACACTGAGACTTTACTTTGCTGGGAAACCACACAAACAGCCTCTTCTGGAGGAACTGCAACCCAGACAGGGACAGTCTGTCACTGTCTCCCTCTCTCTCTCTCTCTCTCTCTCTCTCTCTCTCTCTCAATCTCTTTCTCTCCCTCTCTCTCTGTGGATGACCGAGGTTATAAATCAGTGCCTGGTTGCATACAAAAACCCTTAATCACCAAGTGTATACACTCAGCTCAGTATTTTCTTAAATTATTTTCTTCATTTCAACCCAGTATGTTGCATTGACTTTGGCTGTACTAAAATTATAGACAGCTGCAAAATGCAAATGAGCCTTTAACCAATCACTGATCCAGATGAGAGTTTCTGTTGGTGAATGTAATCCAGTGAAAGTGAATTTTTCTGCTCAAAAAAATTGCAGGCACATTTTTATCAATTATTATTATTGATTCACCATAATATTTTAGGCCCTGTTAAAATGACAGTGTGGATCAAAATAATAGTTCTGGTAATTTGTCTGTATCGTGCAGTCCTATCATATAATAGTCCTTCCTGAGGTGCGTTCCTGTACCTTGGCTTAGCCTTAAATCTGCTTTTGTTAAATTTGGGCTTTTGTTTTTAAAGGAAACGAAATAATGCACATCCAAATTGGCCCTGACGTAAAAACCTGAGTTGTTTTCATCCAGAAGAATGCAGTGCGTACCAGAATGGGGCAAAACCCTTTAGATGTTTGATGTGTTCATAATTTCTTGGAAACAACCGAGAAGCCATGCACTTCTGCAGATAATGAACACTTTAATTGCACTATTTTTTTTAATAAACTGGAAATTTTTGGTGTGATGTTCCATGATTTCATGAAGTGATAGCAGAACTTTGTGTAGGAGAATGAATATGGATGAAAAATGGTAAGCTAATAGTTTTGAAGCGGTAAAAACTGCAAAAAGTGTGATAGGGAGCTCCCTTTTAGGATGTTTTATAGTGGGGTCCAGACATCTGAGATCACCAGGATTTAAGTTTGTACAAATGAAATCATAAGTGGTTTGAGACTTTCCTGAACACGAGCTTCAATTAAAGGAATGAGTGTAAAACAAGACAAATTTGTACAAATACTTTCACATGACCAATGTCTCAACTGGATACATTTTTAGTTTTTACCTAAAGTGGTGCAAAATCAAACTGTCTTTATTTTAACCAGCATATCTTTTCTTTGTTCTATTTTTTCTATACTCTAAAGCAGTCTGTTATTTATTTCCAGGTATAAAAAATCTAGATTTTTAATGTTGTCTCAGACTTCTGGACCCCTATGTATGTAATTTCCTGAACGGAGCATCAAGGGACCTATTTTTTATGCAACCGGGCACAACAGTCTCCAGCGCTGCCCTGTAAACTTCTCACTTTCTCTCCTGTTTCCTTCAGAGGAACTAAAAACAATTCTGTACTGAGGGCTGAAGTCGGACTTCTCCATACCGAGCCACCTCCCTCTTTCTTCATCTCTCGCATCTTTTCAGATGTCTTAAAAATGACACGTTCTCCTGTTTTTATGCCTTAAATTCTTCGGTCATGATGTAGCAGACCTCCACAATGAAACGTGTAAAGAAAAATGTGAAAACATTCTACAGTGAGTCTCAAGTGCTTTTGTAAAAAGCTTGTTTGTACAGTTTTTGCAGTTGTTTCTTATGACAGAAATGTATGGAAGAAGAAAAAAACCCTGCTTTTTATTTTATTTTTATTTTGTAAGAAATGTTTTTGAAGTGTGATTCTCACGATTCGGGCGGAATATATTTTTCTCCAGAGATTAAAAGAGTTTTCTCTGCGGAATCAGTTCACGTGTTTTGTTTGGGTTTTTTGTGCATAGAATCGTTCTCACATGAAAATCTGCACAGATATGAATATATTGAAAATATTTCCAGAGCCATTTTACCACAAGTGATAATCCACATGGCAGTGTGTGTTTATGAGCTTTCTGTCAGATGGACAACTTAAACCTGCATTGCGCTCCACTGTCCAGTTATTCAAGTTCATTTCAGAGAGAGCTTGGCAAATGAAAATAAAGCCTTCTGGTCTTTTCAGGTTTTTCTTATTACACTTAACATTTACAGACCTTATGAGAGACATGATGATAAGAGGATGATGATGGTGTGCGTGTATTTTGTAAACCCCCAGTATTTGGGGGGTTATATTCCAAAAGCACCTGCGTATGGTAAAAAGAATTATTATTTTTATAGTGTAAACCCCAAATATTAGGCCAAATATGCTCGCTGAAAAGGCAGATGTCCTCGCTTTTTGTGCTTTTGTGAGTCCGGGCCTCGTCCACCAAGCCACGTCGTCCTAGTGCTGGGTTTCTAAGCACCGCAATTTAACATAAACCCTACACAAGGACGAGGGGGTGTGGCAGATGAGGCCACAGCTTTATTCATCACTGTACTCAGAGGCGGTAGGTTTGATAGTAGCCAATCTGAGCAAATTCTTTATCTTTATCCTTGGTGCTGATTGGCTGCTGCCCAAAATTTCCCCCTTGGAGCGTCTCGAGTGCTCTCAAGTTTTTTGTATTGTTCTTCTTAAAACCTTGTATTTTTATTACTGTAAATTAAATTAATGTAATATAATGAAAGCGATAGCGCATACCAAGGAAAATGTTTAGCTTTACAGGAAATGCAGCCTACTTAAGTGCTGATGTACGTTGCTCTGGATAAGAGCATCAGCTTAATGCTCTAAATGTAAATGTAATACACACTTGCATGAATTACAGTATTTTCTGTAGTGCGGTAATATCAGTATTTACAATCTATCAAACCTGAAGTTTTGTGTAAACTGTACATTATGTATATGGGTTTATCTTTACAATTTCTTGAAGACCATTGTGTTTAAAATGAAATGAGAGCATGTTTGGGGGCGTATTTAGGCTTTACACTATAAAAATAGGCATTTTCTTTACTACAACACAGCAATGCAGTTTTTCACGATACGCAGGTGATGTAGGAATGTGCTCTTGGTGACTGTGTATGTAATTTTGGCCGCTGGTAGCCTAGTGGTTTGGGTGTTCCCCCTGTGATCAGGAAGTCGTGGGTTCCAATCCCAAGACTGCCAAGCACCTCTGAGGTAACCTTGAGTAAAGTACTGTCCCCACACACTGCTCTGTGGGGGCTGTGTTCCTGGCTGCCTGCTTCTTAACTTAAAATCTGTCCTGTAATGTGTTTTCAATGCAGAGGAAGAATTTCACACTCTGTGTTGTGGTGGGCTCATGTATGAGAGAATGATCTCTTTTCATTTGATATATTCTAACTGATAATTCCATTTTTTATGATTACTAAGACTAATCAGTCAGGGGTAGCCGATTCCAGTACTGGAGAGTCCAGCACAGCACAGTGTGATGATTTCCCTATTCACTCACCACTCTATTTATTAGTGTACTTGACCCTTCAGGACTGGAGTGGGTTTCCATCTTAATAGATTATTACTAAACATGTTAACAAGGCCCTATATCAGGGGTGTAGCATATACACTGCTCACAATAAGTTAGGGATATTGTTATTTGCATGAGTGCTTTTCATTTTGCTCTCAATTTACCTGAAATTAATCAAATTTCCCTTTGATATTACTAATAATGTATGACAAGAAACTATTTTCATTAGTTTAATGTTTATTATTCCAAAATGGCCCCAAATAACAAAAATGTCAGACACTGTCAGTAGTGGATGTTTCCACCATTTGCCGTAATGACAAAGCTGCCAGCGATGTCTCATGCTCCTCACTAGCCTCATGATGCTGTTCTGAGGCAATGCGTTCCACTCTTCCACAAGTGCTACACACAGTTCTGCCTGGTCACATGGGGGTGGGGTACAATCATTCAATCTCTGGTTCAACTGGTCCCAGACGTGCTCTATATGTGGTTCAGGTCAGGGGACATTGATGGCCATACCATATAAGGCACTCCAACTTCCTGAAGTCGAGCTGTGACAATTCTGCCACAATGTGGTGGAGCATTATCATCCATGAGCAGAAAGTTGGGGGTGTGCTGGCGGAATTGAGGGAAGATGATGACGGGTTCTATGATGTCTCTTAGGTAAGAACATGCAGTGACTGAGCCATGTACAAAAACCAAATCTGTTT
>JBBMFX010000134.1:1217874-1229253 GCA_037832545.1 Rhabdalestes septentrionalis | reverse complement strand
CGCTGCAGGAGAGTTTGAAGAGGAGAGAAAAAATGCCTCGAGTCGTGACGGCACGAAGGCGCAGGACATCACAGCCAATATAGAACAAATGATCGCAATGAGTGACCTGCCATTCGACTTAGTGTAGTATATAGAAGTATCAGAATAGGACTCGGTATTGGCAGATTCTCAAAATCAAATGACCCGGACTCAAGGGCAAAAAAAATCCTGATCGGGACATCCCCAGTTTCTACCATATAAGAAATGTTCCCCCCACATAAATTGTATGGATAAAAAAAATTAAGTAAAATGAAAATAATATATGGTTCAATACAATGAATAATTCCCTATACATATTAACCCAGCACCAAACGAACTGCTCTATAACAGGGGGCTGGAATTTCATTACATGACATAAATGAAACGTAATCTTATTTCATTAATCGAGACGTATTAAAATTTCAGTTTCAGTGGTAAGTTACCATTTTAGGCTTAGTCTCGGACTGGGCATTTTAGCAAATCGAACCACTGACTTTAATTCTTTCATGGTGACACCCGAGTGCATCGGCAGGCAGAGGGTCATAAAAATGCAGTCCTGAAACCTGAGGAAACCCCTGCCTTGCTTTGCATCTGCTGCCCTGGTGCTTCTGTTTCATCCAGATGTCCAGCAGCCTTTGCTTTCCAACCCCCAAACCAAGGCAATGATAACCCAAGCCTAAGACCCTCCAGTCTACACAGGTCTACCTGCAGGAATACGGCTCCATCCGGGACGTCCCAGGGTGGCTTGTGGAGGTCCAGCAGGATGACGCTGATGCCCTGCCTGGCCAGAGCTCTGCCCAGTCTGAAGCCGAAGTAGCCGGCGCCGCCCGTCACCAGGGCCTTCCCGGCCCCTCTGCGAGGCTGCTCGGGGCCCTCCAGCCTGCTGGACGTTCTGCAGTCTGGGCTGCTGCACCACGCACCTACTGCCCCGTTGGCCCTGTGTCTGACTGGCGCTCCGGGTGTCCAGCTGCTGCAGGTACGGGTGTGAGTGTGGTGCCCGTTAGCTCCCGTCTCCCGCAGACATGCGCAGGGCAGCTGCTCCACTTGACACGAGGACCCTTTCTCCTTCATAATGCACAGCTGGGTTCAGGTACCTCTCCTCTGCAGCCTGGAGGAGAGAAGCAAAGTCCAGAAAGTGGTTAACAAACGCGGTGACCACTGTGAAACAGATCTGTTTAAGAGTGAGTGAAAGGATGCATAATTCACTACAAAAGAGCAGAGCCAAACATTTCTTACACACTGGTCAGCCAACTGAGACAGCACCAGAAAACTGCCTCTACATGTGACATCCAGTTCATTAGAAACACCTTCAATCCACTAAATTCATGGCTTGGGTTAAGAATCCTGCCTTTACAGGTCTACAGTTACAGACTGTAGCCATCTGTTGTCACCTTCCTCATCTATTAATGGTCAGTTTCGAATGAGGGAAACCGTTCTCAGCACAGCAGTGTGATGCATGAGCAGTTTGAGTGTTGCTGGAGTTTTTACCCCCATCAGGTTTAGGTTGATGTTCCACCTCTGAAGAATGTTCTGCAAAAAGGGGGCTCTGCAGTCAGATACTGGCTACTGACAAAGAGCGTGAGCAACCGTACATAGTCTGTGCAACAGTTTCCAATAAATTTGTCACAATTCAGCCACTCAGGTCACTCAGGAGACTTTTGTCCATCTGATATGAGTCTTAATAAAGTCTACAATCTTTCAGAGCAAATAAACTAAAATACCACAAATAGGGCTGATTATCACTACATAAGAAGTATTGTACTGTTATCAGATACCAGTCCAAACAATACTTTATTAAAATCAATTAAGAGTGGGCTTGATGTGAGTGTGAAGTGCTGTAAGTGTAGGTACATTCATACTTTCACATTATGCAGTTTTTGAAGCCTTGAATGCTAATAAATAGCAATGCATATCATCCTTTTGGAACAAAACCATGTTGGTGATTTTGTGAATGGGCCAGTAGAATTACTTCAAAAAACATACATTGATCAGATTTTGCGATATTTTTTATCTTGCATAATACCCAGTGCATAATCGAGAAAAGAGATGAAGAAGAGCATGTCTAAGGATGGAAGGAGCACAAGGAGAAGCACAGTGATGGACTTCTGTTTTCGGGGACAATGTATTGCATCCTTATGTACAGAATCTGTTTGGGCATGCCAAACTGCTGTGAAGTATTCTGAGGAAAACTGCCAAAAAGAATACCAGTGCTTGTAAAAGAGTTCCTGTGTAAAATAAAAACTATGTCAAAGTGCTACCCTGGTTATTCCTCCTCTGCTGGTGTGGAATCAGCCAAGAATCAGCTCTTAGGAGACTGGTCTAAAACCTGAAAAATGCAGTATTTGCTGAATCCCACTGATAGTGGGATATTAAACTTCAGTAAAAGTACCACTCTTGAAGTTCTCAGGTACACTGAGTATGGAATGTTATCATTGTTTTACCCTGCAGACTGATGACCATTTTTTGAGCACTGCAGGATTATCATACATGCAGTGGTGGAAAGTAACAAATTACATAACATTGCAACAAAATAAGTGTACATCTCTAATTTTCTAAATTTCACTCAACTACATTTTGGTGTAATATTATACATTCGTTATTTTCGGTTTAGATAATGCTATCCTAGCCTATCCCGACATTTTCCAGCCTATCTCAACTCATCCCATCCTATCCCAGCCCATCCTGACCTATCACAGCCCATCCTCACCCTTCCTGGTCAATCTCAACCTATCCCAGTCTATACCGGCTTATCTCAGCATATCACATCCTATCCTGACCTGTACAAGCCTATGCTGACCTATCCCAACAAATCCCAGTTTGTTCTCGCCTATCCCAGCATATCCCAGTCAATCCCAGTCTACCCCCGGCCTATCTCAGTCAATCCCAGTCTAGCCCAGCCTATCCCAGGCAATCTCAGTCTATTCCAGTTTATCCCAGAATGTCCCAGTCAAATTCCAGCCTATCCCAGTCTATTCCAGTTTATCCCAGTCTATTCCAGCCTATCCAGCCTTTACCAGCCAATTCCAGCCTATCACAGTCAACCCCAATCTATCCCTGGCCTATCCCAGCTCATAATATATTAAAGAAAATGAATCACAATTAAATCAAGCTAAACACATTTCACCTGTCAGACTGACAAATCACAACATTGCAGCTGTGACAAGGCTGATAAAAAACTATGACAAAATTAGAGAATGAGCTCTACAGTGTGATATTTGATAAACAAAGCAGTTTGGACAAGGAGTAAAATTTCCTAAACTGGAGACTCAAGAAGAGAAATGATGAATGTCGCATGTTACTGATATACTGAAATGCAATTTAAAAACTAGCATTTTTGTGATTTAACTGCTTGAATAATATTTTACCATGTCTACTTTCACACAAGTCGTGGGTTTATTTACCCTGTTCACTAAATACAGTACAAACACATCAGAGTCTTCAATATGACAAAGTCAGTTCTGTGTTAATTTTAAACACTTATTAGTAATTGGTGGACCCTTTTCAGTCTGATGTTACGTATGTAATTTCAAGGCTAGAATCTGGATACCAATCCTTTTAAAATGCAGAATACAGCATTAGTGTTAGCATTAGCATCAGCATTAGCCTTACCATAGCATTAACTTTAACTTTAGCGTTAGAGTTGGCCCAGCATGTGTGTGCGCGTGTGTATGTCCCAATACTTTTGTCCACATAGATTTGTATGACAGCTCTGTCCAAACACTATTGGCCAAATAGTTCAGTTTAAAGAGGCGTGTCTTTGGGGGCATAACCTGAGGTCACATATGAAGTTTCATAAAGTTAGGTCACTGTATGGAGCCTGAAAGTTACTTTTTCTGAAACTGCATATATTTCAATGCAGTAAAAATGAATGGAATTGAATGGGGTAAAAAGGGATGAGTGAAAGAAAAAGAAAAGACGAGTGCAAGTCATCACCTTTTGTGTGTTGGGATCCTATGAAGTTTGTTGGGTTTCGGGGGAAGCAAGTCTAAGCAGGACTATCTGAAATGTCAAGGTGCCAATACTTTTGCCACATTTTTTTGCCCGAAAAAAAGGGAAGAAACAAACAAACGACAAGACATAGCAAAAAGCTGTGAATAAGCCTGCTATTCCAATTCGAGTTGGAAAAGTGTCTCCATCTTGAAAGCCCTGGGAGGAGTAGAGAGCCAAAAAATGGCCTTTGGCTCCTATGTGCTTGAGCAAGCACACTAAAAATGGTCCCTATGCCATCTATTTATATTTTTAACTGTTCACTTTTAAAGCATGAGAGGCACATTATTTTTAACAGATGGATGAACATTCAGATCGTGAGTATAGAAAATACTCAGTATTAATGTTTTCCCATACGAACGCTGGGCAGATCAATCCGCTGTCCCATTTTTAACTCTCCTCTTATGCTTGGAGCCAGATTGACCCCATTCAGAATGTCCTTAAATAATGACCTTTTAATATTTTATAATCTTTTTCTCATATTAAAAGATTTTTTTCTAATTTAATGTTAATAAGCTGGGTAAACACAAAATTATTAGCTGTCACATCTGGGCCACCTCGAGTCTAGTCTAGCTCTGAGTCTAGATTAGATCAAGTCTGGCTCTTTTCTAGCAACTTGTTTCCCTCCCACTCTGTGTCTGTCCCTTTTTCACAGACATGTCCACAATACAGTGTTCTTGACCCTTGCCTTTTCAAGCTGTTTTATAAAATATAAGACATAGCAACATTTTAGTTTTACTATCCTTAATAGAAAAACACCCAGATTCCCACCTGCAGGAGTGTGAGAACCATGGACAGGTCACATGACATGGGGAGGACAAACATGTCCCACGAAACCGGGAATATTTCCCAAACTGTGGGGGTTTGTTACATGCGTGTTTAAATTAAAGCACTATTTAGGTCAACAAAGAAACATAAAAGTTCCTGACACATGAACTTATGCAGCTACTTTTATTGCATTAAAAATCATTAATAAGTAACATTTCATAGTAAAAATAGTGCTGATCAGAAAATCTTAGTGTCCCAAAGTCCTGAAGTTTCAGATTAAGAAACGTGCAGAGCAGTTCAAGCCAAAGAATCTTAAAAAGTTTTTTTAAAGCATTTAAGCATCTATCAGTAAGTGGTGCTAGTTATGGGTAATTCTTTCTTGTAAGAAAAGGTGTTTATTAGGATGCTGTATACTACCCTTCAGTAGTCAATAGCCAACCTGTTTCTTTAGGCAGGTTAAAATGCCTCATTAGCCCCATCATTTTGTGTTCAATATAATTAATACTATATTTTTCGAATCAAACGAGCAGTTTGGCAGAGGAAGTATCAGTTAGAAAGTATAAAACAACAGAATTCTGAGTTACTTTACCTTGTCGTCCCTTGTCATGTGGTCCTGGATCTCTCCATCAGCTGCTCATGCTGCACCACATCCCACTGCTGCTCGATACCCTACACCTGTCAATCAACTGGAGCTTCACCTGAGCCTGCTACCGTAAAGCACTGAGAGCACATGCACCACCCTCAGCTGTCAATCACCTGGAGATTCACCCGTGCCTGCTACCGTAAAGCACCAAGAGCATGCGAACCACCCTCACCTGTCAATCACCTCTAACAGGTGTTCCTAGTGGCCTATTCCCTAGAGAAGAAAGGACAAAATATTTTTTTAACATCCCTTTCGACACTGCTATTCTAGCCTACATTTCAAACATACAGTCGTAAACAAAAATATTGGCACCCAAGTATTTATGTCAGAAAATGCACCACTTCTCCCAGAAAATTTTGCAATTACAAATGCTTTCTTGGCATATTTATATCTTTTGTTTTCACTGGAAGCAGAGGGAAAAAAAACTGAGACATTCCAAAACAGCCTCAAAATCAGCCTGGACAAAATGGTCAGCACTTTGAACTTAATACTAGGTAGCACATCCTTTGGAAGAAATAACTGATAGTAATTGTTTTCTATAACAATCAGTGAGTCTCTTAAATCTCTCTACTGGAATTTTGGATCACAATGTTGGGCACAGTGGACACAAGAACATTGAGATCTATGGAGATATTTTTTGTTTTTGCTCTTCTTTTTCTCCTTCCTCAGTGTGGTACACAGACACTCAAAACGAACAAAGAAATTTCTCCAAATTTCTCTTAAATCTTCTGCTGATCATCTGAAAGTGCAAATGTAATATTGTCAGCACCTGTTAGTTGCTACAGCTATGATTTAAGAAGCGTCACATGTTTGAAGTAGTTATTTGTTACAATTCTGATAAGGTGCCAATAATTTTGTCCATGCCATTTGTGAGGAATGTCTCAGACAAGAAAAGAAATAAACATGACTTTTTTTTAATTCATAGGTGCCAATATTTTTGGCCATGACTGTAGCTAAAAATAAGAATGAACCCTTTACCTGCTTCTGGTTCAATTGTCAGTGAAGTCATAAAAGAAGGTTTAAATTCAGCCTTGCAACATTAGGTTGGTGTTCGTATCCACTTATTACCAAATGCAAAATATAAATGCAAAATACTTTTCTTTTCAAATGGAATAGTTCAAGGAATAAACATATGAAAGCATATGAATTCAGCACAACTAATAGAAAAAAACCATTAACACACACACATTCAGACACAAAGCACTACTGGAACAGTAAAGTTTATTAAATAAAACTTATGGTTTACATTTTTTACAATCCAAAATATGAACTTGATTTTGCAGGTCCTCACGATTCTTCTGCACTGGTTAGACTGTTACTTGATTCTTTGTCAAAGCAGTTTCCCTGTGGAAACAAATGTAAAGTGAACCACATCACCTTTTACACTAGAATAACCTAAAAAAAAAAGTGAATCTGTATGAGAGAGTCAGGGACCCATTGTACTAACTGAATGTTTTCATCTGGATTTCTAAAAGAGGAAACAACCATTAATTGTCATGCAGACCTGAAATTTCTGGCTTGTTTCTGAAACATTATCAGCTTTTCAGTCTCTTCTTTCAGTCTATTCAGATCATCACCTTCAAATACTGGGAGTGCTGAGTCCTTTGGTAGGGAACATACACATGTCAAGTCTCAGTGAAAAGTGGTTTATTTCCTTTTTTTCTTGTTTTTATCAACAATACACTCATAAATGGTACAGATCTAAGATACAGATTTTGTATCAACAGTTTTGTCCAGCCCACCTTTCCCTCACTGAAGCTGCTAGACAGGAGTTCATTGGTGGTGACCATGTCTGCAAGTGAGGGTGCCTGGTGGAATCGGCCTCCAGTTTTGTGTGCCAGGCTTTTCAGAAACTCCCGGGTTGTGCTGTGAAGAGTAATATTTGGCAAAAAAAGCACTGAGTGCAAGTGTTTTAGTTTTAGGATTCCTGTTCTTGTCCAGCTCAATCTAGCTTGTTCCCATTTAACAAAAAACAGCCACCCCCACCCTTTCTCTTTCTCTCATAAATGCAAAACAAAACAGATCTAAGAACTCATGCGAAAATTTCATCATCAGATGACTATAAATACATGCATCTAAAGTATTTTTAGACTAGTAGTTTAATTAGTAATGTGACAGTTACCAGTCCCACTTATATGAAAGTGACCATTCTGTCATACATGAACACACCACAGCACACAGTGTAAACTGCATTTAGCACATTGAACAAGTGAAGCAGGGGGCATCCAGGAACACAGTGCCAAGGGGGTGGTACCTTACTCAAGGGTACCTCAGAGGTGCTTAGCGGGCTTGGGAATCAAACCATGGCCTTCCTAATTGCAGGCCCAACACCTTAACCACCAGGCTACCAGTACAAGTCAGCTTTAAATCAGGTGTGATGTGGTGAACTTTCTTCTCAGATGTTTTTGCTTTCATACTGTTATGTGTATTGTGGAATTCAGTTGATGACAACTGAAAATATTTCATCAAATATATGGCATACAAAGATAATACAGACATCAAAAGAAAACTGTGGAGCCGCCATGTAGAAACATCTCCTCAAATAAAGTATTTTATTGCAAATTTAGATGGTTCTGGAGTGGCCATCTCAGTCTCCTGACCACAATACAGTTGAGACACTCAGGCGAGACCTAAAACGTGCAGTTCATGCAAGACAGCACAAAAATGTACAGGAACTGGAGCTTTTTGCCAGGAAGAATGGGCTGCTTTACTGTCTGAGAAGGTAAAGAGCCTCATCCACAACTTACACAAAATCCTTGATGTTAAAGGTGGCAGTACACGGTATCAAGAACTGGGGTGTGTAAACTTTTGATCAGAGACTTTTGGGTATGCGATTAGGCGATTATGAATTAAAAGGAGTAAACACAGTTGTTTGATAATAAATGGCTTCAGCCAACCACTAACCATGAGTTTTTGTGTTATCATTGATATTCACTGAAAAGTGGTTAAGAAATCATACATTCTGCTAATCTATGTAAACTTATGAGCACAACTGTATATAGTTCAACCTAACAGGATCCAGGTCTGAGTCCCTAGTGGATAAAACAAGAGTTCTCCCTTAACCTGAAGGAACACTGGGAGGAACCAAGATACGAGATAGTGAGAAAGAATAAAAAAAGATTCCCGTGGGGATAACTGACAAAACAAAAGAAGCAGAAACATACAGTTTTAAAACCGGTGGAGTCTAAAGTGTAAAACTCAGCAAAAACAGTAATTGTGCATTAAAATGTGCAGAAAAGTTTGTTGGTATATATTTTTACATTAAGAAAATAAAAAAAAACATTTTGACCAGGGGTGTCTAATTTAAAAGGTGACTCAAAATGATGGAGCAGACCATGTATGTGAACTGAACTCTGAACTGTACTGGACAGGGGCAGGATATGGTCGGAGTGTCCTGGAGCTGACCTGTCCTGGCAGTTGAGGGCGATGGTGTGGATGGCGATGTTTTTTCCAGCAGAGAGTCTCTCAGCCTCTTTTAACACTGAACTGTGGCTGCAATCAAATCTACCATCAGTGACCAGATACACACCCAAGGTCTCTCCAAATGCACACCCAGCCTGCAGATAGCAAAATCTCAGTTATCACAAAACTACTTTATAACATGTGATTCCTTCGATCAAAACTTAGTAAAAAAAAAATTCTCACCACTTCAACACATTCTGTTGAACTTAGTTTAATATCACAGTTTTAATGATCATTATTGTATTTGGTTGTCAGGTTTTTGTATGTTGTATTTAATAATCATAAACAATAAATGTAAACTACAAAGTATAAATATTTCTATATGGTGATTTTTTTGCTTTGCTTTTATCAGCTGTTTTTCATTGATGTTTTGCTTGCTTTGAGCTGATTTCATTTTAATACTTTTAGTCACTTTATGCAATGTAAATGTTCAGCTATATTATAAATGAGGGTTATCCTCGGTGTGTCTAATAAAAATAATGGCTGATTGATTGATTGATTGATTGATTGATTGATTGATTGATTGGCTCTATTACAGTAAACAAAATGTATTATATATTATATTATTCTATTATTTTAAAATTATTTACCTTTACTCAGTCTAGAAAACCAATGTGTATCTTGTTTTTTGTTCTCATAAGTGTTTTTCACTCATGAATGAGAACAGAGCAACACAACTAGCTGTTGTCATGGGTACTGGTTTATGTAACATGGCTTAAATAGCACACAATTCTTCCTCTGCATTTAAACCCATTCACCAAGTGAAGCAGCAGGCAGCCAGGGACACAGTGCCTGGGGAGCAGTGTGTGGGTACAATACCCTGCTGAAATGGTACCTCAGTGGTGCCACTAACAGTCCTGGGATTTAAACCCATCGAAACAGAAATATAGCAAGAAAAACAAATTCATCTAGGATAGGAGCACCGGGGTGCAAAAATGATTAAGTAGTAATGCTTATATCGCTCGCCAGATCCTATAACACATGGTATGAACATACATATAAGTGCCACTATATGTCCACATTCTTTGATGTGTGTGTGTATTTTTGTCTACCTGCAATGCATGTAGGGTAGAGGTGCCTCCATGGCTGCTGAGTTGGCCCAGCCAGGATACAGCCTCTGAACACCGTTCCTCTGTGGCCTCTACCAGCTCCGCCTGCCACACCCGCACCTCTCCAGAGAACACCACAATACTAAACCTGCCCCACCATCACACAATAACACAATTATTAGCCGCAGAAACTCACCACACACAACTCTGTAAGCAGACACACTCTTATAACTAAAGTGAAGTGACCATTTGTCGTACGTGAACAGCACACAGTTCTTCCTCTACATTTAAACCCACTCACCAAGTGAAGCAGACGGCAGCCAGGAATACAGCACACAGAGAGCAGTGTGTGTGGATGGTACCTTGCTCAAGGATACCGCAGTGATGCCACTCGTAGTCCTGGGAGTCAAACCTGCAACCTTCAGATCACAGGGAACTCCCTAACCACTAGATCACCAGCTGCCCTCATGCAAGGTTAAGCTAATGAGGTTTATGATGCAGTTTATGTCTCTAACAATGTATTAAAATTGGGGGTGTTGAATTAACACGTTCATTTCTATCAATTAATCACACGTTAAATCCTAGTCCAGAGTTCTGTCGAAACCCCCATTACCCAACAAGAGGTTCTACCATGCCCTTCTGCGCCATTTACAGTTCAACAGTCCTGGGAGTCATAAATCTGTGCTGCCTTGGGACACTGGCAGCTGTATAAGCCTCAGGGGAGCATTTTTTCACAGGGTTGCATGAGTAGATCAATTCTGCTGCTGATTTGCGCTAGAGTAGCATTTTTTGACAAGACAGCACGAATCGTCAGAACACCCTACTTCACAGCAGCATCTCTCAGAGTTAGAACCTGACTGTATAAACTGGGACTATGCACCTCTAAAGGTCTATCTTGTCCCTACTAAATAAAAAATATTTTCCTCGATTATGCATATTATTTGCCTATTTTTCATAATTACCAATGCTAAACTGAATATAAATTGTATAACTTAAATGTAGAATTTTTCGACAGGGTAGCATGAATCAAAAGAATGCTTATAAAATATATATTATAAATGGACTATATACTAGCTGTATTAACTTAAAGGAGCATTTTTCAATAGGGTAGCATGAATAGATAGATTCAGCTATCAATTTGCGCTACGGTAGCATTTTTGAAAACAGAAAACAAAAAGGTGGTAGGGAGTGTGGAGTACCAACAACAGAATAAAACTGAATAAAACACTGGGGGCAATTACAATACACATGCAGGAAGTTAAATGTTTTACACAATACACATGGCTAATCTTGACATGCTGAAACTGTCGGTTTATTAAGTCCTCGAGAAAGGACATATATAAAGCTATAATAAATAAATTCATTTTGTCTATCCTTCTGGGCCCGGTTTCTCGATAACGAACACTCTTAGCGCGCTAAGAAGATTTTCTAAGATATATCTTACCTAAGTTG
>JBBMFX010000134.1:1207401-1217774 GCA_037832545.1 Rhabdalestes septentrionalis | reverse complement strand
CGTATATGCACTAGGAAGGTGTTTCCAATAAAGCGACCAGTGCGTAGATGCACTAGGAAGGTGTTTCCAACAACACGGTCCGTTTATTTGAGCTAAAAAGTGCATCTGTGTGTATTTCGCACCTCAGTACCTGCATTAATATGGCCGGATGGCATGTGGTCATAAATCATCTAAGAGTAGAGGAGCTGATGTCGAATGTGCTTTGGCGAACAGGCCCTGATCCCAGATCAGCGCTCCAGCCCCGTGGTTCAGGAGAACGAGGGGAAGTGCGCTGATCCAGGGTCGAGTCTAAAGGACCCAAGGGCCCTGAAGCTCACGAGTCGAGATGAGATTGTGTTCCGGGACGGGAAAATGGCCGTCTGGATCTGAGAATTGGGGTTTTTTTCCTGCTCAGAAACAGGTTTAGTGAATGTGTTTAATGATGAGAACCATCGAACTGTGCTGGACGCCAAACCTCCAGGACTGGAATTTGACACCCCTCCATTACACCAACAGGGACTTTAATGAAATTGCAGTCAAACTCAAAGATTTTAATCTGGAGTTGATGCTCCAATTACAGCTTCCATAAGATTTCAGTGGGACTTTGTGCGCATTAATTTTGTAAGGCATTCATGAGATAATACACTGATGTTGGACGAGAAGGTCTGGATCACAATCTCTGTTCCTGTTCATCCCAAAGGTGCTGGATGGGGTTGAGGTCAGGACTCTGTGTGGTATTAGTCAAGTTCTTCCACACGGAACTCCTCCAGCCACGTCTTTATAGAGCTGCATTGTGCACTGGGACACAGTCAGGCTGGAAAAGAAAAGGTTCTTCCTCAAACTGTCCGCAATTGGGAAGCATGGCATTGTCTAAAATGCTTTTGAGCAGGAGTATTAAGACTGCCGTTCACTGGAAGTAAGGGTCAACTTTATTCAATTATTAAGAGATGTGTCTCTATACTATTGTCCATATAGTGTATAAGTAATATTTGTTGACTGTTAGGATTTAAATAAAGCTCAGATCACATTATTGGAAGCCCCAGTCTAAACACTAGTGGCCACTGGAGGTCAATAAATGTTGTGCGATCTGTCAAACGCTCGTCACGCTGCTGTGTCATTAAACCCTCTGGCCTAATCTTCATTGTGAACTGGAGACACTGGACCAGCTGAGCTATGCCAGGAAGAGTCGGGGGGCTGAAACATGAGCCCACATGCGCTTGAATAATGCATTAAAATGTGTCAATTCAGAGATCCCCATTCCTCATGAGGACAATGGAAATATACTCTCTGTTATTAACCTATCAATCATTCATCAAGACAACAGCAATTATGAGACAGAGAGAGAGAACTCAAAGAATACAACACATTTTTGCAGTTTTGGTCACATAGCAGTATTTTAAAAATAAATACACTACTTTTGAATTCATTGTTGACTTTTGCGTAAAACAATGTAATTAATCACAGAAAATCATGCAAATAATCGCAATAATTTTTTTATTATTGTTGCCTAGCTTTGTTTCTATATATTTTTACACAACAGGCAGTTCTTTTTATTGTGTGCTCTGATTGGCTGAGAAGCGGTTCACCTTGTCAGAACAGAACAGGGATTTTCCACAAGAACTGTATAATTCCACTGAGCACCCGTTGCTAAGTTACGGCTCATTTTGCACGGTAGCTAACAGTCATTTTCAACTATATAAAAGAAAACAGAAACTTTTATACAGTTTGGGGGGGGGGCAGATGTATGGAGGTGGGGAGGTGGGGTTGTGGCAAGGTGATAGTAGTATTTTCCTAATACAGTGGTTACGATGCCCATGTTTCTAAGTAAAATTGTCGATGAGCTGCAGTGACCGCAGAGCAACTAAGTAAAGAAAAACACACAGACATTCATCAGAAACAAACAGAACCCAAATCTAAAAAGATGTGGAACACTTCATAGATGAGCTGAACAAGCCACATTCAGTTAAATCTGGTGAAAAATAGGGAAAATGAACATAGGTTTCATGGCTCTAGATGTAACACACAAGACTCTACGGGTCGGTTTCCTGAACAGGTATTAAGCCTAGTCCTGGATTAAGCAGTGCTGTCAATAGAGATTTCCACTGGAAAGAAAAGGGTAGTCTGAGAAACCGACCTTACATATTTAGGCCGAAAAACACTTTTGACACAAATTTCGGGCTTATTTGCTTATCCTTTTTCTTTATTTTGTTGAACTGTTGTCTAAAATCAACAGGTCAGAGACTCCTACTCAGCTTCTATTACACGAGACTTTCAGTTCAGCGGCCCAGACAGCAGCACCGATATGGGCCGAACCACGTCTTGCGTGAACTTGTGTACTGTAGGCCGTATGGAATGACAGAACCTAGTCAGACATATGCTACTCACAAAAAGGGATATTCGTCTTTCGGGTGAAATGTCAGGATGAACCTAAAATGCACTATAACCTTTACAGGTGAAATTAAAGTGACCATCCTAAAACGTTTGAATGCACATGCCCAAATGTTCAGTGTTTCAGTACGTTTTACACAACTCGCAGTTCACAGCAGGTGTTTGATCCATGAATCAACCAATACATTTCCCGGTTCAGGCAGAATTAGTGTTTAAACAGTCCCCCGCATCATGAGGTTCACAATTTGACACTATGAGACCAAGACGACATTTAACAATTGATCGCCATTGGGAGGCTTCAAAGAGAAGGTTCTCAAGCAGAATTTCCTCTGATATTAGTGTGTCATAGAGTGTCATCAGCAGGCTGCGACGGAGATACAGAGAGACTGGAAGAGTCACAGATAGGCATGGAACATCTTTTGGCCACATTCCACACTGATGACCGCTATATTGTAAACACTGCCCTGTGGAACTGGATAATGGATGGCACTCAATTCCAGGCACATTTAAGGGAGGTGAGAAGCACCCAAGTGTCACGTCAGCGTGGTCTGCGTGCTAGACGACATGAAAAGGGTACCTGACCACATAACCAGGCACAGGCCTCATCGTCTTGCATGAGCCAGGGAGCATTTACACTGGACGAGGGACCAGTGGGCCTCGGTGCTGTTCTCTGATGAAAGTTGATTCACGTTGTGCAAAAATGATGGCTGCTAACAATGTTATGCATGAGCCACTGTTGTTACCAGACTAGACTTTGGTGGTGTTACAGTGTGGGCCGGTGTGTCTAGTCAATACAGAACTGCTTACACTTTGTGAATGTACAGAGCCCATACCAGCTGTATAACATCATTAATCCAGTCATTGTGCCCCTGCATGTACAACAGAGGCCTACATTCATCTTCATGGTCGACAATGCTCCAGGTCATAGAGGTCGCATCATTAGGGAACGGCTGCTGGAGACTGATGCACCTCCAGTGGAGTGGCCTGCACTTTCTCCAGACCTGAATCCCATAGAAAGTCTATGGTATCAGCTGAGTTGCCATGTAGAGACCTCTGTACCCCAGGATTCAATGACCTGAGGGCTGCCCTATTAGAAGGGTGGGATGCCATGCATCAGTAGCCAATAAGTCAACTTGTGAACATTGAAAATGTTTTTTGTTGTGGTATACTGGTCTACAGTTTGTTTCAATAATCATTTGAGAATCTGTAATCACTGTTGCATGCTTCTACTTCAATGCCATACTTTCATGATATAATCACTGTAGGAACATTTGACATTTTCCTTACACGTCACCCGAAAGTCAAATATTCCTAACTTTTTGTAAGTCAAAACTCATATTTCAACACATTTATGCACTCTACATTAGAAATGTACACCCAACAGCAGCACATTTAAGCATATTAGTTACATTATTAAATATATATTTCCATTATTTCATAACCGCCAGCTGTGAGGTAGCATCTCTGCCACATTTAAACCACCATTTAGAACTGACCCACCATTCAACCACAGGGCAACAATAAACATGGTATATAAAGCAATACTTAAAATAAATTCAATACCTTTTGATATGTTTTAACTACCTTCGGACAAAAAAAACATGATGCTGAGTTGCAAGTGTTAATCAGGGACCTTTCTAACATTTACGCAGATTATGACATACGTGTACAACAGAATGGATTTACGGACTTACTGATGTTGATCACATATTGTACTACATGGACTGGTGAACTGCTATTATTTGATTTTAACATAAACATGTACCATTGCTCGAAGTCTATGGGGTGCCATTTGTAAAAAAAAATAATAATAAATAAAAAAAGCGTAACAAATTTAGAGGAGTCATTTTTTCATTATTTAGCGCAATTTTCACTCCAAAAAAAGGTTTTAAAAAATCTTGTGCTATACATCTAAATATTGCACTTTTACAAACAGCGATTCTAAATGTGTGATATTTGGGCTGGGGTAGTGCTAGCTCAGTGGGTTGGATACTTGCCTCTCAAGAGTTAATGGGTTCAAATCCTACCTTCAGCATACCACCACTGGGTTCCTGAGTAAGACCCGAGTTGCTCCAGGGAGACAGTCCCCTGTAGTTAGAGGATGGAAGTCTGCTAAATGTTGTACATGTTAATGGATTCTAAATGTTTAGAAGATATGCTTATTGGCCACGTCCCATGATTAAAATTGGCTGTTACTTAGAAGGTGGGCTGGACTGCACGCTCTGATATTCCCTCACCAACATGGAGGATTTGTCTTAAATGGATTTTGAATCTAAATGCTAATATATGAAGAACATATCTCACACTCTGAATATAAAGTAAGATAGGACTTTTCAGTGACCACCGTTTAACAAAATAGTCCCCCAGTAAACTATAGTTTTAACTTTAAAATATTCACCATGGACAAAAATAATTGGATACTGGGGCGAGCTGAACGTTTCCAGCTAATAACACAGGATTATGGCAAACGAGGAGTCATTGGAAAAAGTGCGCAATATAAATAAATAATTCCATGAAATTAACTTTGTTTACGAGTTATGATTCAAGTTGTTGAGGGCTAAAGTCTAAAGCCAACTCACAAGTCTTTGTAAATTAAGTGTGACTCGAGTCCAGTCAGTCAAGTTCCCATCCCCATCTCATCGCTAAAGCTTGCGTTTAAACGAACTAATGCAAACCTTATCAGATAGAATTTCACTCAAATTAGGAAACCTCAGTCTGAAAAATTAACTTAAAAAAAAAAACCTCTAAAACCAAATTAAACACTTTTATTTGCCTTAAATTTGCTTAATTTGATTGATCACCTTTTAATACTTTTTAAAACCACGTGGACACCCTGGTAAATGTCTGATACCAGCTTTACTGGTTTCTAAAATGCCATCACTGCAAATCCTTTTATAATTAACATTTCCTTTGCAAAGTCCTCAAAGTAAATCTGTTAATAATTAGTAGAAGAACACATGTAAACCATTTCAAGTAATTACTAATTCAACTTTGTTTACGGAGAATTCTTTAATTTCAAACTCTATAGTATCTGTGCACTGTTCATTCTATTTATGAAGTAATTCACGATTCACCATTATGATGGTATATGTTCACATGCGTGCTACCAAAGCCTCCTCACTGTGTTAATAAGAAAAATCTTTGGTATGCTTTGAGTTGACGCCATTTATAAGGGGCTTAAGCATCTAATACAATTTTTCACTAGTATCTAACCTCCAGCATCACGTTTGATCATCCATGAAAACTGAAAGAATATTCCAAAGACAAGACACAAAGACGTGATTTTTCTTTTTTTATTTCCATGTTAACTATTCAAAAATAAAAAATAAAATACTGGGAAAGAGTCCTAAGCAACGGCAACTTCGTTGACACAGAGTAATGTGAACTGCTATGTAACGCGAATGGCCGTCACACCTTGGCGCCACTGGCAGAGCCTCCATCAGGCTACAAGTTTCCACGAGGCTGGGAGAGGGAGGAGCCTGGCTTAAGACCACCTGCCACCTTTCCCCCCCCATCTCAGTCTCTAACATGGCAAGATATCTCAAACACATTTTCTTTATCGAAAAAGGGAAAAAAAGTCATTCAGGAAAAGAGAGAGATACCGGTTCAATCGCGAGAAGTGAGAGAACGCGAAATATGAACTGCCCCCCCCCCACCCACCCCCACCCTGCACAAAATAATACTACTAATTAAAAAAAAGCTGCTGTCACTGAAGTATGGCGGAATGCGCTGATCGAGGGAAGCATTAAAAAGTCACAGAATGATGTAACAAAAAAGAGGTCCCGTTATGGTGGAAGAGGTATTCACAAGTTTTTACGAAACAGTTATGACAAAGTTTTTGATACTTTAGTGTCATCATCCCTGCCCAAACAATGACAAGTGCCAGTCTGTAGTTTCACAGACGGAGGATATGCCGAGATCTTACTGACAGTGTAAACAAGAAGACAGTAAATCAAGAGGTTTTCCTCCTTCGTCTAGAATTGAGACAGCCAAAAATTGCCAATGGTTTAAAAGTAAGGATGGCTGGATGGTGTTATGACATTTAAAAAAAAGTTCGTAAATTAAGTTATGTTTCTGAGAACACGGAGATGACTGACGGGCCTGATGCTGGGCCCCAGAGAAAGAGTTGTCGGAAGGGTCATCTCCTGACCAGCACAAACTGCACTTGAACCATCTTACACACATTTAGCACACGCAGCATTTCAGTCAACTGTTAGAAAAATAAATTACACTCTTCTCACCCAGATCGATTTACAGTTACTGACAATCTTTTGCAACTTAAAATATGTCTTTTTTTTCTCCAGTACCTTTCAAGTCACGTTTTTGTTCAAACAGGGAAAAAATTAGGCACAGGAAGAAGGAAAACAAAATCAACCAAAATTTCCTTGTTTAGGCTCCTGCACCATTGTTCTTGGCAAATATGGAATGTGGGTGTATTGGTTAGCAGAGACAGAATGAGAGACAGAGGCAGAGAGAGACAGACAGACAGACAGTGAGAGAGAGTGAGCGAGAGAGACAGAGAGAGAGACAGAGACAATGCTAAGTGGGCTGGGGGAAAGGGTGGTAGGATGGGAGCAAATTCGATGTATATGATGGGAGAGCTGAATGAAAGGGTGGCCAATACTTTGTCAAAAACTTATATCTTTTGAAAAGCTAATTAAGGGGCTGCTATTCTGCCCTTTCTTTAACAGACAGTGGCTGTTTGTTTTGTTTTTTTTTGTCTCCCGACGTCTAGGACGGCCCACTCACGATGCAGGCTTTGGCTACCTCAGCCTTGGTCGGGCAGTGGACTGAAAATAAAACTCTGAAATAAAAGTTAACCCAAAAAGTTGCAGTGCTGGCACAGCACTCTGCATGGAGATCTTGCTCATGCCGACAAGGCTGAGTCCTTCTGTGTTTGCTGTGCTTGGGGCCGCTGCACGGACTTCTGGTTCTCCACATCGCGGAAGTGTTTTTCAACCTGCGGAGGAGGCAGAAATCTTAACCTTTAGCTGAAACAGTGACAGAAAATTTAATGTACAAATTCACACCCTCACACCAAGCTGACCATCAAGAGACTTCAGTGTCTACAGAGGTTCTAAAGACAAGCTAAAGCACCAATGTAGTAAACAAAGAAGCTTATATACCAAAGCATAACAGATTGCTAGGTGATGTGCCAGACACTACCAACCATTTATCAGATGTTTGGATTAATTGAATTGATAAGTCTTCTCAAACTCCAAAGTCCACATAGGCATGGTTGCATTAAATCACTTGTTACCGGGAAAATCGAACTAAATTTTGTTTTCATAGTACTAAGGGTAGTATTTGCACAAATTGGGCGCATTCTCTAAAATCTCACTGGGTAAAGCAGCTCTACAGGCTGTTTATTTTCTCTACATTCAGAACACAAACTGAACTTTTTATAACACCTGCTTTCATTGATGTTCCCAATATACTGCTAGTAACAAGACTGAATTTAGATTTTATACAGTTAGAGCAATGCATTTTTTCCTACATTAACCAAACAAAACAACCTTTCCATATGGCAGGCCTTGCCAAAAAAAGGAAGCATTTTGGTTTTAGCATCATTTAAAATGAAACAAATGTATGTCTATCATTTAATCAACTAGCAAAGATTCTTAGAAGCTCATTGAGACTGAAGTAGACAGAACTTACTATTTTGCGTACATGACCTAAAGCGCTGCCCTCTTTGCCTCTGCAGTTGTCCACTCGGTACGGTGGAGTAATGACAACATCATCCATCACCATGATGTTCTTCTCCTGCCACTTGCAGTCTTTGATGCTGCACCACAGAAACAAAACACAGACCACCAGCAGTTCCATTATACATGGATTTGCAGAGTAAAAATGTAACTTACAGAATGCCTTAGAAACGTATTTTCTTTTGTGATTTAGGGACATAAGACTAATATCCCTCATATAAAGGTACTACAATGCCTATAAAAGAAACTTGAATTTAAAACAGAAGTGCAAATAAACACACCAATACAAGCACTATTTTGTAACAACAAAAAATAAATAATATCAATAAACCAATATGGTGAGATAAAGAGTACATATTACAATAGAGAAGGAAATTCCCATAACGTGCAGATTATCTTAACACGACCAACAAATAACTAGTATAAGCCACCATCTAAAATTTGTATGCGACATAGAATGAAACACTTTTCCATGTGCACTTAAAATTTATTTTTTTTTTTTTGCATAGTCCAAACTAGAGTTTAGATTCTCTGCCCGAACCCGACATGGCCCGAGCCCGGCCCTGCCCGCGAGTCGGGTCGATATTTCCTGCCGCTGTCCTCGGTCCGGGGCGGGCCGTGATTTTTTAAATCATCACACGTATGAATAGATTTCAGCAAAGGAGCTTTCAGTGAAATCCCAGTAAGACATTGGAAGAGAAAATCAGCACTGCATGACAGTAAAAAGTTTCACTGTTCTAAATAGTGGCCACTATACAGTAAGTTCTAACTGAAACCATCGTCATTTGTTTCACAGCTCTGAGCAGCACTTACGTTTTATGAATAGTCTGGAACAGCTGCTGGCCCTCCACTGAGACTCCAGCACTAATTGCATAAGCTTGGGACAACTTGTCTTCCTTTTCTGCCCGAGCTCTATTTGCAAGCTGTCGAACAAAAGAGTGGAGGAACAAGAGAATCAGGGCATTTCTAAAAGACCACCAGTAACCAGAGATCATAATTAGTCACCTTGACCCAAACCAATTCTACACACAGGGGGGGAAAAAAACAAAACAAACCAAACAAAAGAAAACAAAACACCCGATTTAACGTAATAGAACAGTTCAACAAAAAATTACACAATTTTCCAATTTGTCCAAATGTAGTCAAGCAACTAAGACATGTTTGAAGTACAAAATTCTGCTTCTTTAGGTTATAACTGGAGATACAGATGGATGTAGCTGGAGCATTTTGAGATTAGTTTGGGTGACTATTGACTTCGAGTGTTTGTAACTCCAGAGCTAAAGAATGCCAGAAAACAAGCATTAGATGTTTACCTACATTTGGTGTTAAAAAACACACAAAAAACAAAGTATACATTTTATTTTTGAACCATTTCTTTAGACACACAAATATTTGCCACATTATTTACTCAAACATGTCAGACCACAGAGTCATACGTTAGTTATTACGCAGATAGAACTGAAGGTTTGTTTGGTTTACCTTGTTAAAATTAAGTGATGCTAATGGGGGAGGAGTCCCGGCGCGGTCGTTGATTATGTCCACCTCGGACACGTAGGCTAAATTGATGAGAACCACGTCGCAAAGGTTGGGCTTGCCACTGGATGATGCACATTCTGGGAACACAGGGTCAAGGCACAACAAACGGAGTCGTTGGGGTGCTCCAGCATGGCTTTAGTGTACTACTCCCCTGCTCTGTTCCAAGGTCAGACATTCTTTCAGGGTTATTTCAAGAACATTAAAGGCACAGAAAGAAAACAGTTCACAAGGCAAACAAGGCAACTCCTCCAACAACAGATATACTGGAAATCAGCAAAAACCTAAAAGTAAATTTTGCTCATTATGTGTCAGACCACGACATCAACAACTTACTTTTACCAACTGTTTAATTTCTCCAACTGTTCCTTCTAACATTTTGCTAACATTTAAAAAAGGTTGTGTGTGTGCGTGCGCGTTAGGGTGGCCCTTAAAAACTAAACCCCTGGAAACGGTTCCATTCGATAGGAAATAATTTTTTTTTTTAAATTCAGTAAACATTTAGGGGTGGCCCCCAAGGTTTTTATTTTATTGCTACTTTCATAGCTTTTATTTTTTTACTTATTTGAAAATTGTGATTAACATGAAATATTCTTGATCTGTGGTACATCTCTGAAGAGCTGGTAACTCTCGCTTCATTCCATTCACAAGTTTCCACAGAAACCAGGGCCCTCATGGTAGAGTCCTTACTAGAGTCCTTACTAGAACAAGACGATATGAGCACATTACCCCTATCTTATCTACACTGCATTGGCTCCCAATCAAATT
>JBBMFX010000134.1:1192064-1202729 GCA_037832545.1 Rhabdalestes septentrionalis | reverse complement strand
CAGGGTCCGCCATACAAAACCGCACAAATCGCAATGGTCAGTGATCTACATCAAAACATTACAAAACATGGTCACAGTAGTTCTTTTCAGGACAGTTAAGTCCACAGCCACACACACACACACACACACACACACACACACACAGGGGTGGTTCTCTATACAGGTTATCGTATTTAAAGTACAGCGTCTTGTATGTCTAAGGGATCTGAGCTCTTCTGTGGAACCCTTTAGATCGGATTGTAATTTTTTGTTTCCTTTTTGTTGTCTCTCCGGCGGCCTGGTGTTTTTAAATAATGGGAGCTCTACTTTGGAACCCTGATAGTAATTTTTTAGCTGTTAAAAGTTTTGGTGTATCTTGGGTGAGGTTTGACTACATTGCTTCTGAAACTCCTCCTGCAATAGAGTAACACATCTGACCTTGAACGCGACCCTGTGCTCCAACCTCAAGACCACCAATGAAAGTGAAGGGCAAACTGGCGGAGAAGACGAACAAACAAGCGACCACCAAAAAACACGCAAACAAGCGACCATCGCAGACGTTAGTGAATGAGTCAATTCAGTGTTCTTGAAATGGAGCGACGCTGTTCTCCCAGCAGAACACGGAAACTGGCCATGACTTCGCTTACGTCACCTTTTTAGAGTTGTGCAATAAACATGTATTAATTATTGCTCAGAGTCTGAGCGAGTGAAAATGTACAAGACGACAAAGAACCAAGCTCTGAAAACCTGAAGCAACTCTCCTTCAGTGTCTGTTTCTGACTCTAAATAAATAAAGGAGGGAGAGTCAAGAAATGCCATATCCAAAACCTCAACACGTTTCCTTTTCGGCCTTTAGAATAAATGCTGCGAGGAATGTGATGACCAGGATGAGACGCTGCACACCAGACTGAAGGTAAAAGCAGGCCTCTGGTTCCCCACAAGTAAATATGCTTAAGAGAAACTCAGAGTTGTGTCTCACAGCGGTGTTGGGTTTAAGTTGTGTACAGGTTTCAGCCCTGAAGCTACAAACACACCGCTGAACATCCAAACAGTATTAATGCTCTTTTTTTCCCTTAACAAAACAAGTTCTGACCAGGGGTGTCAGCAATGCCTACACTCGCGTTGTTGTTGACAATAATTCTCAGGTTTCGATTACAGATATGTCTCAAAAGTGACCGAAGGCTGGACTGAAATTGGCCCAATGCAAAAAAAGTCAGCCCACGGTCTTTATTGTCTTATTTAAAGGTAACGTCAGTGAACAGTAAGCTCTTCCCCCACTTTTATGCACTTAAAAAAAGGAAGGAACTGTCGAGTTACTAAAATAAAAATCTGGTGCAAAAATAATCCAAGAAATAAAGCTTTATCGACGGGCAATGAAAATGGTCGATATTCTTGCAGAAGGTGGCAGAGTGTGTGTAGTGTTGCAAGCCAAAGTGGTGTTTGACCTTATTGCCTGTAATCAGTAATACATACAAAAAAAAATGTAACTTTTTTTTTTTAAAGGAACAAAATTTGTATCTGCCCTTAAAACCCTGATGTCACATTCATCGCGCAGTGACACAACATATAAACATCACATAAAAGAGAAAACAAAAAAACCCAACAAACACCGTGCATCTGCATCCAGCACATTACACTCGTTTGATACTGAATATCTGAAATTCAACAGAGCAGATTAACACTGATGGTGTGTTTTTGTTGTCTTTTGACTTTTCATATAAAAACAAAACAAAAAAAACCTAACCAAAAAAAAAAAAAAAAAGAGGAAACATTTCCATATAAAAGTAATCACAGACACTTACAAGTCCTCAGAAAAATGAATGGATATCAAAGGTTTCGCAGATGAACTTCCAAAGAGAGCCGAATGGTATGTACAGAGGTGACCAAGAGAAGGAGATAAAGACAGAGAAAGAGAAAGAAAACAACACGAGTTGGTCATCATCATCGGTAATTCCATACGATCAAATCACACTGCGCGCCGTCATATGACTCGAGATAAAAGAAAAAAGCAAATGAAAAAAAAGAAAAGAAAATCAGACAATGACACAGAAAGACTTAAGGTCTGACCATTGACCTTTTACCATGAGCAGAAACATGTACACCCTGAAAGGAGGGAAGAGAAAAGAGGAAAAGAGGGCCCAAGTCCTCATTGTGCTCTGGATGGCTGAAAAAACCGACACTCTCTCCGAAATTAAGGCAGTTTTAAACAGGATAGAAAACAAAAACAACAAAAAACAAACAAATCATCACTAGAGTTATATCACTGTGGATGCAATAGGTGGTTGGTGCTTGCATGTGTGTGTGTGTACATGTGTGTTTTAAATATACTCTTTAGTATAAAAGGCACCGAGTTCTTTCTACAGGTCCATCCACATTCCCTTGTCAAGGTCAGGAAAGACGGAGAGAAAAATACTGAAAGCGTTCCGTCCCCCCTCCTTCGGTCAGTCAGTCAAAGCACTGCCATCGTTTCTGAGTGTGTGTGAGCATGTGTGTGTGCGTGTGTGTGTGTGCAACGGTTAGAGTGACCTCCAAAAAGAGTCCTGTACTTTAGTGAGACATAAAAAAATAGCAAATGTTTTCCAAAATCGGCCCGACGCCAAAGAAAACTTTGCCAAAAAGGTCACATACAGCCAAACAGACAATAAAGGGAATACAAAGTATACATGTGTGTTTATACGCCTCAAAATTACACACACACACACACACACACACACACACACACACACACAGATATATACATATATATGTATACCTGTACATATATAATCATATATGTTTGTGTGCTTTCTCTGAACACAATTTTGTACATATGGACGTGTGTACAGAAGTACAGACAGACACAACAGAGAATAACGAGGTTCTCGCGTTCGGCACGGTCCAAACGGTTTTTAGTGCGCGCGTGTTTGGTGTTGAAATATTTTTGCTGCTTGTTGGCTTTTTCCGTTTCAAACATCTTTTGTATATAAAGCACAGGAAATGTACAAAGCTTTTTTTTTTTTCCTTTGTCATCTTTTGTTTTGTTTTTTTTTGCGGCTGTTGCCGTGTCAACACCCTAGCATTGTCTGTCTGTTGGCTCATCTTCAATGTGCCTTCTCTGTCTCTCTCTCTCCCTTTATTAGGTGTCAACCTAAAAGAGGGAAAAATAAAACCAAGGCTTTTTTTCCATAAAAGGTCCTGCGTCTGGAGGTCCGGCCCAAACGTCCAGTCCGGCGGCCTGATCCCCTGCTGCCACACGTGTTTGTTTGTGTATGTGTTTGTGTTCCAGCTGTTTTCGGGACGCTCGGGTAAAGCAGAGGCTGGACGACGGCGTGTGTCCGTAAAGCACCTGGAAATGGCGAAGGACCGAGGGAACCAATCAGAGAGCCGGGCGGAGGAAAACAAGGGTTGCCAAGCAGGAGTGGACACTGAGGTCACCGAGGTGATTCAGGCTGCAGGTTTCTCCTCTACAAGACGGGCTCCTCCTCCATCGGCTCCTCAGCAGCCCTGTAGGGGGGAGGACAGGTTAGTTAAAGAAGCCTAAGGGTTTAGTTGGTGCAAATTGTTTAGATGTGCAGTATCAGAGTCAGAAAACTTTATTTATCCTGATCAAACAGAGACACTGACACAAAAACAATATAAAATATATCGAAAATCAAAATACATTTGCTTAAGTGAACTAAACACATAGTGTGTTGAGTACATTTGGGAGAGTTTTATTTAGACTTGATAAATATATACTATATACATATTTAGTTGATAAAGAGGTTGATATAAATACTACTGATGAATAAATAGAATGATTGCGGATGTCTCCCCAGTAACCTGGGCCAAGTCACACATATCTGTGTCTGTTTTTAGCTAAGCAATGTACTTTTGTTCTTTTTATAGAGATAACGGTGTGTCACAGTAGTTAAAAAATCACATAAGCAGGTCTGTTAGTGTTCATTTAACGACTTTGCATGGTTGGAGGTGTGTGTGAAGCTTCAGTTGTTAGATGCATTACCTGTAAATTTGATATTTTCACAGGACTTTTCTTTAAAGAACAGAGGCCCGTGTGTGTTTGTGTTTGTGTGTGTTACCTGCTGCTCTGTGAGGAGGCTGCTGTCTGTTCTGTATCCACAGTAAGTGAGGCCATGGCCGTCACTGTGTCGGCCTCGTCCTTCTCTCGACGCTGAGCGTCAAGCAGAGACTGACCCACTGAGGGAGCAGTGCGCTGCAGAGAGGCCCAGTGTTTACCTACAGAGAGACAGAGAGACAGAGAGAGAGAGAGAGAGAGAGAGAGAGAGAGAGAGAGAGATGGTCAACTTGTAGGAGGTTGTAACTGAGACCATGGAAAGCCTGTTAAGATGGCTTAAACGTACATAAGAAAAAAACTTTTACATTTTCAGTAAATGTCCCCCCCCGGCGCCCTTTTTTACTTACTCTGAATCTCAATGACTCTCTCCAGGGAAGCTGTGGCCTTTGGACAGGGTTTCTGCTGAAGCACAGTCTGAGGCAAAGGATCCAACTGTACGCACAAGCACATACACATACAGACAAGAACAAATTATTAAGAAGAGAAGACCATGGACATTGTCATTAGTAATGGTGACATATATTGTTATTATTTATAGACTGGGACAGAACTGGAGTGGGTTCTGTAAAGCATTTAAATGGAATTTGGGTCAGTAATCGAAATGATTAGATTTGGGTGTTATATTGCAAGGAATTGAATTACTGTTGGTGAAGAATGTTTTTGTTTTATAGTGAATTTGACCGGGCATTGATTTTCTGTTGCCTAAAGGGCGTCCTCTGACTGGCTCTGGTCTCAAGTCAACAATTTGATTAGATCCAGCGGTCTGGTGAGCACCTCGTCTCCGAGCAAAGCTTCCACGCAGGATTCAGACGCATCGCAGATAGCTGTGAGGTCATGCCCCCCCTCCAGCACCAGGACCACACGCCCACCAGCCAGCTTCATCAACTGCTTCGTCAGGTGACCAAAACCTGTATGTAAACAACACGCTAGGATAAATACATTCTATCCTTGTACATACTCAGCCTAGCTCCACTGACAACAATATACTGTATGCTGCCATGAGGAAAGAAAAATTTAGTCAGGGTGTAAACATACCATATTTATACCATGGCTGCAGCTACAACTCATATGAAGATTTACATTTTTCAAAATATTTTATCCAGTATTCTTTAATTTTCACTAAACCATAGTCAGTTCTGTTAATCATTTATCAATATATAATCTCAGAAATTGCTGATTAGATGTTATAAATGTAAGCATAAATATCTGGGATTTCTTTCAAAAATTTTTGCTGCTAAATAGTTATGTAATACTAATTGTTGCCTGTAGGTGGAGACAGAATCAAGGATATGAAAGAGCCCAACTACCCACCATTGATACTAATGCACAATTATGCAATAAATGAATGAATGTTGCTATGATAAACATACAATTGGAACAATACCTTCACTAGTGTTTTTCTTACTCTGTGCGCACAATAAGCAGGGTAAGTTCACTCACATTTGGCGGTAACACTGTAGCCACCCAGTGGGGACTGGTGGCCTTCAACGGCATCGAAGCCAGCCGACACCAGCACAACGTCAGGGGAAAATTCATTGGCAATGGGCATCACCACTGTCCTGTTGGAGCCCATAAACAGACAACAAGGCCTTTAATCATCTTGAGTTATACATGACTGAATTGTAAAAGCATCTGGCAAATGCATGAAATTAAAATATCGGTCTGCTCCCAATGTGGGAGAATGTGAGAATTATAGCAAACTGAGAAAGACCCAAAGGCAGTCAATCAGAAAAGATGTGTTTGCAATTGTAGTTTTCACAACAGGTACAAGGCTAATGTAGCTAACAGGCAAGGGAATCTTAAACCTGAGTCAGCTCAAGAATTTTACAATACTGTGCCAAAGTCTTGAGCCACCTCTTTTTTTGCTTTGAAACAGCTTGTTGGTACAAAAATACTATTTAATAGTATTTTATGCCTGTTAAGCTGTCTTATCTTCGGAATGTGGAATAGATCAAATTAAAGAAAACTGGGAGCAAAATGCATAAAGGCATTAAGTGCCTAGATAAAGGTGTTCAAACCACTCAGCATTCCTTGGGAGCAAAGAGAGGTAAGAATTTAAGACCTACGATGAAAATTTATTTAAAACATTTTAAAGCCTTAAATTTAACTTTCTGAATTTTAGATTTTAAAAGGCCATTTAGGGCATTTAGTTGACACTCATCCACAACGTCGTACATCAGTGATCAGGTAGTCCACATCTGTTTCTGTAAAGCTACACTTAAATCAGCTATTCAACCAAGTTACTGCAGGCTAAGTACACCTAAACAACACCTGTCGAAGAAAAGTCAGAAGTTAAGTGAATGATTCATACGTGCATCACTGTGTGGCTTAACAAACAAAAAACATTCCTCCGAAACTGGTCAGGTTCAGGGACTGGGGCAGCGTTCTTATACAAGAAAGTCTGACTAGTTGGAAGCAAGATATGAAAAACACCGTTCTGTACTTTTGACCCATGGTTTGTGACACCGTATGATATTAAAAACTGAGATCTTGAAGCTTAGAATTTGTTTTAACTGTATGTCACACAGTGTCAGACACAACATGATGCTGTTTACACCATCAACATGCATTTCAGGTGATCAGATTATGTTCGTATTTCACCCTACTGCATGAAGAGCCAGGTGTAAACACAACCATGACATACTGTGATTGGATTACTTGACCTTGTTAGTGGAAATGTGTCCAAGTTCTGACTAGCGGGTTATGGGATGAATGCAGAAGGGAGGTCAAGCTAGACTGGAGCTATCCTGAAACAAAACACCCTCTTGCACTTGAGAGGTGATGACAGCATTCAAGCCAAGTTTGTAAATGAGATAAAAGTAAATGGAATTTAAACAGTATAATTTGACTCATGTATGTGCTTTTAATAGAAAAAAGTCTAACTGGCTCTTATCTGGTCATACTGGGACACATTTCTCTGCAAAAAGAACCTGGTCCAAGTACATCCAGACATGATCTAGGGTTGATGCAAGATGTAAACAGCCTCTCTGATTCAAAGGTGAGTTATTAAAGGCAGATAAAATAGCAGGACTGAGTATTTAGAATAGGAAGAATAAAGAGGTGCTCTGACCTGAAGGCTGTGAGGTACTCAACATCTCCCATAGGGGGATCAACTCCCCCTGTCCAGGCAATGTTCACATTAAAGCCCACACCTGGCCCCACACCCACCTGCAGACACAGAGAAGATATTATATTAGAGAAGATATAGGTGGAGTAAAATTAATGGGTATGTGGACAAACACACATTTCAGCAAACAATATATCTTTGTGAGAGATGCACTTAAAGAACTTTGTACAAGCATAACAAATCTTGATGTTGTTTACTGCTTTCTTGTTTGTTTGCATTTATTGTAATGTTAAGGTGTGTCATTGCTGGCAGAATGTCCCTCACTGCAGAGATAAATGGTTTTAAACCATTCGAATGGAAGTCTAAGGCTTTTGCACAGTACTGTGCATGTCATACTGATAACTTGCATCAGTGCCCCAAAATATTAATTGTCCAGAATATGAAGTGCTTTTGAGCAAAAATGAGTTAATTTATAATTTATACATCATGTATCTGTGTCTAAGCTATTGTTTGTGCCCCAGTATATAGCGGCTGATTCAGAAATTTCCGTAGGAGAAGTAAACAAATGTTCTCTCCCTCAATGTATGTCAGTGTAACAGAGGGAGGATAAGACATGAGACCAGACATGAGTGTTCTGTTCTACATACAGCTATAATTTCCATTGAAAAGCACTGCTCATTAGAACACATATTTTAGGAGACGAAATGTATTTGCTAAAATGTTGCTGTTTCTTTGGTTTATAAGTCAAGGACTCTCACCTCCTCAGGAGCGCCACTGCCTGGAAAGAAGTTGCCGTCATCATAGCGATGTAGGGAAATGTACAGCACGTTGGGGTCATTGTAAAAGGCCTGCTGGGTCCCGTTACCATGGTGAATGTCCTGTATGTTTTTAACATACATACCATATTTATATCTTACATAAGAGCCCCCAAATATATGAATATATAGCAGGAATTTGAAGTACGTTTGATAAAAAAATGTGACAAAAAAGTCATTCAAATTTATATGACCCATTCTTGTGTTACACCAGTTGTTTTTGTCTGGATTCAGTATAAATAACGGTCTGCTAACTCAGAAATGGTAACCTAACATGGGAAGTTAAACATCCCCCTCAATGTATGTATACAAATAATAATAATATTGTATGTCAAATATTAATAACAATAATAACCACAACAGCATTACCAATAATATGACATAATTGATGTATTAAGTGCTGGTCCAGTAAGGGAAGAATCATCAGCAATTCTTCTTACCCAGTCCACAATGAGGATTTTCCCCACGCCCAGTTTCTGCTGTAGCAGCTTGGCTGTGACCGCCACTGAATTGAAGAAGCAGAATCCCCTATAAATACAACAAACAAAGCCACACAGCTCTGAGTTAAATCAGCAATTAATCTGCAGTCTTGTTACTGCAGCAGGGCCTGTGTGCAAACAACGTCAATGTCAAAATCTGCAAACTTGCTTGTTATATTACATGTCCAAAAGTATCCAGAGTCCCTCTAATGTTTGAATTTGGCTATTTTAAAATGCACTCATTGCTGACAAGTGTTCTGTTCTACATACAGCTCTAACTTCCATTGAAAAGCACTGCTCATTAGAAAAGGTGTTCTGGAGCAATCATCATGCAGATATCTGTACACCCCTGGGGTATAACATGCTGGAAAAAATAAAACAAGTATAAAATGTGCAATAGTCTTAGTGTAGGCCATATTGGATGTATTATTATATGTGGAATATATGTGGAATATGCTAAATCCACCAAACAAGTAATACAATGCATTAAAGTGTTTTCAGTAGAAGGTGTGTACTGTTTGGAAAATGAAAAAAACGCCATCTGAGTAAAGGCATCAAAATTTTTATAATTTAATTACATTGGGTCTCATTTACAGATCACTAAGCCCCTCACAATAATTAGATAATATAAAACTAGCTATTAAGAAATGCAATGCAAACTTTCCAAAGCAGCTTGTGAAAATTACTATTCATGTATTTAATGTGTAAAGATCACTGGATAACTGCACACCACTCACATGGCAGTGGACTCCTCCGCATGGTGCCCGGGGGGACGGACCACCGCAAAGCCATTCTGTTCATCAAAGAGAACCACAGACAGGAAACAGACATTAGCATCTGCATTTGGATTAATTTTATATACACAAACACACATGCACACACATACACACACACACATATATATACACACACACAAACACATACATATACACACACATATACACACACACACACACACACACACACACACATATACATATACTATTGCTGGGAATTTAACGCGTTAATTAGATTAATTAATTACAGAAAAAAATAACGTGTTACTATTTTAAACGCAATTAACGCTTTAAGCCCTGCCAATAGTTGGCAGGCTTGAAGTACTTCAATTCAAGACCATAAATGCGTCATCTTCCTGTGCAAAGTTTAGAGTAAACAGCGCGCGAGGAAGCTTGTGAGATTTGGAAGAAAAAAACGCCAGAATAATAATAAAAAGTAGTTCCGTGGTGTCTTGTGAATACTTTTGCCGATTCTGACTCTGAAGGGGAATATTTGCCTTTTGGAAAAGGCGCTAGCACTTCTCCCGGTTCAACTTTGGAGCGCAGCTGCGAGGCGACAGGGATCACGAAGCACAAACACTTTTTTTCTACACTTTGCCCATCAGGAAAGTGTGTGGCAGTGGTGAACCTGCTCGTAGAGTCTGTAGGAGTCTGTAGGAGAGGTGATGGTTGAGCTAGACGCAGCAGGAGAGAGGGAGCATTGGGCTGGAGGTAGCCGTAGCCGTAGCATTAGCTTCTCCATACAGACCTCCAGATGGGTGGAGGGCTGGAAATAGCGATGATAATGGTGGCTGGGTTTATTTCAGAAACGCGGAAGTGTATCAAAACTTACAACTGTCATAAACGGTAACCTAATTCATAGGTTTGGTTCAATCAGTGATACAAATTTCATGACCATTGTAGTCTAAGTTATTGGCTTGTATTCAATAATAAATAGTAAAAAAAACACCGCTTTTTGTAACGTCTCTATGTATGTGCGATTAAATGTGATTAATTAGACGAATTAATCGCCACACCATGTAATTATTTAGAACATTTTAAGCACTAATACATATATATATATATATATAGAGAGAGAGAGGGCATTAACACAAAAGTCGATTAGTCGACTATAGAGGCACTAGTCGACAGCCTCTGAGAGTAGTCGTGTTTTTATTTCTCTCTCTCTACCCTCGCTTTGGACGTATTGCAGTCTCTGCCTCTGATTGGCTGACGCTGACACGCGTTCCTTGGTTTAACTAATTACTATAGTCCCTTCATAAAAGGGGCAGAACCATTGCACGTAGAGTGGTGTGTAAACACTAGACCACAACAACACGAGGCAGATGGCAGCAGAGAACAGTGACACACATCACACGTGTGGAGATCCTTCACTCTAGAACACAAACAGCAGGAGACCTGCAGAACCTGCAAATTGGTGTGAAAGTGCAGGAACAGAACCGGCGTTCTGCACGGTTCTGAAACGGCACCTCTAGCTAACATGCTAATGCTAGCA
>JBBMFX010000134.1:1153423-1163476 GCA_037832545.1 Rhabdalestes septentrionalis | reverse complement strand
CACACACACATACACACACACACACACACACACACACACACACACACACACACACACACACACACACACACACAGGGACACTCTTAAATTGTTGCACATGTAAGCAGCATGTATCACCCCCTTCAAATGTATTGAACAGGTAAAAGAATATTATACTTAAATACTGTTTACTTCTGCAGAGTAGTTTTAAATGAGTGTTAAAACACTAATGTAAAAATAAACACAAATAACATTAACACAGTAAATGGTGGTTCCTCTGTATGGCAAAGTGTTTACTTAACCATTTCCAGACTTCTCTCTCCGTGGAAGCCCGATTTCAATATCAATTTATAAATCCACACAATGACTGGATGCATAGAGCTAAAATCCGGAATCAGCTACCCAGCTCACAAAACATCATTTAGAATATATTTGCACTATTCTGTTGTTCGTTTCCATTTATTATAATGTTCACTTGTGTTTGTTTTTGCTGGCAGAAGAAAACCCACTGCTGATATAAATGGCTTCAAACAATTTGCCTATGTGCTTCTAAATAGTACTGTATTTCCATGCAAATCTGAAAATTTTTTCCTCTTTAACCCTTCAAAGTATATGCATCATTACATATCAGCATGAAAACCAGAATATCTGTCCAACGCTAATCACTGAAGCACACATTCAGATGCTATTCTTATATTATTATACAGCCCTTCATTCATGAATTAGCATTAAAAAATTACCACGTCAAAATCTCACACTACCAAACAGCAAATTGTCATCATATGGGAAAACAACTCCTTATATGTTAAAAGTTCCCCAGGTTTGTATTGATGTTTCAGACACCATGCTGGGCTTTGTTTGGTGCTCCTATTAGAGATTGGCCCGATCTGATATGATATCGGTATCAGGTCCGATATAGTCATAAATCCGATATCAGATATCGGTCAGACAGCCCGAATCTCTATATTCCAGTTAGCAGCTTGCAATGGACCTTAAACTAGATGCTCTGTAATACGAAATGCATCACCGCCCAATACCATGAACCTGCGGCAACTTCGATCTGAGCGATATTTTGTGCAAATCTCTGGCCGACGGGAGTGTAAAAGACGGCAGTGATGAACTTTTAGTTTATGAAAGATGCCCATGATATGATGAATGAAGGCAGGTCAAAATCCCTGACAATTTTAAAAACCCATCTTATGGCTCTGAAAAAGATGAAAAGTTTGGGGAAAAGAGGATGTCTGGTCACCCTAAACGTTGGTCCACCTTAAATACAGAAGCGGTGAGATTACACTCTCCTTGTCGTGTCTCTAAATGTATATTATATTAAATTTACTAGTTCTGCACTTTACTTTCTACACAGTATTTGCTGCAAGAATGTACATCATATTTGAACTATTTAGATGATCCAGCCAAGATTGGTGTGTTTTTGATATTTAATACATTTTACAACTGTTGCTGCTACCATTTTTCTGAAATGTGACATAAATTTAATTTGGAATGCCTTTCAATTCAGTGTAGTTTTTTTCTTGTCTAATAAGTGGTTAGTTGTTTATTTATTCTGTGATGTAACCTTATTAACAAACAGCAGAATTTCAACAAAATAATGCTAACATAAAGAAACATTTAAAAAGATGTATCAAAATCTTTGTTGTTATTGGCAGTCGTGTATCGGAACTGGATTGGAACTGGAAAAACATGGATCAGCCCATCACTAGTTCCTATATCACATAGAAGCAATTATTGTAATTTAAAAACATTTAACAATAATAATAAACACAACTGGGGTTTTAAAAATCACTTTACACGCAAATGCCCATAAAAACAAAAATGTTTTAGGTCTTGGCTACAAACACAATATCTTTGAACCAGGGAGAACTTTCAGGATAGTCTTCGACCACAAGTGGATGGAGAAAACCTGCAGAGGGAGGGGTGAAAGAGCAGCAAACACTGATCGTGTAGGAGAGCAAACACCGGTTTTAGACTGTTTAACACCACTTTCCCACCACTTTTATTTGTTGTAATCTGATTTTACAATACACTCTAGGTTTTAAGGGTTGCTGTTTTTGTGTCTAATAAAATAAATATGTAAAACAAAGAAAAGAGAAGATGTCATGAACAGTCACTACCTGGAACTCAACCTCAGAAATGCTTTAGGTAAAGCCTTTTCCTATTTCTGCCACTGACAAGGTCTTACATTCTAGAAATCTGATTAAACTTTCGTTTTAAACACTTCCACTCATTTCTTACATTGCGAGAGGCTTCGTATTAGATCGATTTACAACGTTTTATAACACACAACAAACATATTATGGTGCCAAGCGTGGGACGGATGATCTTCAGGTTCAAGTACTGGCAAGAGCTATCTTGCGAAGGGATGCCATCAGTTAGCAAGCAAAAAGAAGTAGGGGGTTTGGGGAGCTAGAAAATGCAGGTTACAGCTTTGCAACCTGCGAAGATGAAAATAGCAGAGGAAGCCAGGCAGAGGGAGGAGAGCTACCTCCTCATTAAAGATAAATGAAGGGATTGCATAACACTCGGGAGAGGTTTCTGGACAGAAATAGAGAAAAAGCCCTAGGTCAGGAAAAGAGGAGGGTCGGAATGGACAGGGTGTCAGGGTAAGGAGGAGCAGATTTTTTCCATGCAGAAGCCAACCGGAGCTAATCAATGAAAAAGAGGATGTTCTGGGAGTGAGCCAGGGCGAGCAGCACAGCCCAGATTAAGTCCTCATCAGATTATATCTTAGTGCCTAGATTACTGTAATCACCCGCAGGGAGTGCTAAAAATAGACACATTCTCCTCCAGTGTACCCAACCCCCTCCCCCCCGCTCGCCAAGCTGCTGGCTTTAAAGCGTGTGTGTGTTTGTATGTGTGCCTGTCGCAGTTTATCTGGCAAATCTAAATCTCTTGTGCAGCACTCGGCCAGAGATTTACTTTCAAGGAGTGAGTCTTAATCAGAATCTACAGTTTTGCACCAGTCTGGGTTTAGGGGGCTAAGAATAGCTACAGGAATGCAGACTACGGTGCGGGTGTATTAGAACATACACAGAGCACTAACTGAATTAATGTAGTTACCTTGCATCAGAAAGATTCAGTAAGCGCTGGTCAATCAACAAGTATGTTTTGAAATTAATAAACCCATTCAATCAAATACGGTTACCAGATTAAAGTAGAAACCAAACATATCGCAAATCACAGACACATACTACTGATCCAGCATAGATCTAACCTCATTTTGAGTGAATGGGAGGCTTTGGCACCAGTTTAAGATGTTTTAACATTAACGGCGCAACCGTGCCACACTGCAAACAAAGGCTTTTCCACTGCTAATAAATTGACTCAAACCTGAGTTGTACCAGAGCTGCTTGATGGCAGGGTCAAAAGCGCGATGCAGTTTTCTGATTGGTCAATATGTCATGACAATAGAAGGACTTCAAAAGATGCTCTACAGGGAAGTTGAGTAGATTTCAGTGGGAGATTTCTAATGCTGTCAAAGTGTAACAGGACATTGCTAACAATTAAACTGGGTTCGATATTTATCACATGGCAATGAAAAAAAAAAGAAACACGAAGCGCACTGCAATTTCTCTAACACTGCAACATGGCAGAGGTATAGGCCGGTTCCTGTACACCAATGGAAAAGTGCTTTAAGGCTTTAAGATTTGCATAACCCTATATTAGACTTCAGAATTACACAAAAATAAACAAAAATAGAATACATTTTATGTATATTATAAAATGTGCTTGTTCTCTCATGAACATAGGGACATAGGGTAAGCTAGCTAAGCTAAAACAGCTAAAGCTAGTGAAATTGTGCTCAAACTATGGTTATCCTTAAAAACACAAAAAATACAATCAAGCACTGCAATCCGTTACACATGTTGCATACATTTACACTTTTAAATGAACCATCCCAAAAAACAAATGTGTAACAATGTCACATTGCCATAACTGAGATTTTTGCGCTCTGTAAAAATTTTGGGAGGAAATTTAATGTTACATTTATTAGGTTCTAAAAGAGCCTGCTTTGCTCCAGTGGTGAGGCTGACTTGCCGCCACTACATGATGATTTGTAAAGAAGTCAATCGATCCCGACAGACGCCTTCTGGAGGTGGAGGACGTCCATTCAGACCAAGTAATGGATGAAATCAGCGAGCCTCTGCTAGCTGAACGAAGAAACAGGCAAGCGGCCAAGATGGGTCACGACCCGTCCTGGAGGAAGCCAGAACTGATTCTGTCTTCACTGCTAGGCAATGTCAAAGAAGCCAACTGTTGATCAGTGAGGCCAACTGATCATCATCAGCAATTGAGTCACAGATGCTAGTGGTATTTGGTATTCAAATTCGATCATATTATGCTCCATGCACATGTCCAAATACAAATGTTCTCAGCAAGTTTGCTGAGCATTCAATTTGGAATTTTCTCCGCCATCCCAGCAGCTAAACACAGCAGCGGCGGCTACACAAAAGAGACGGAAGCCGCTCCGTATATATGTACCTCCGTTTCTGCTTTGAGGTGTGTATCAAAATGGTTCCTCACACATCTCCAGGGGAGTCGAGGCTTTCTGACAAGAGCTCTCACTCTCTCTGCCTCTCCCCCTCTCTCTCTTTCTCTCTATCTGCATGTCTCTCTTCTCCTCTGTCTACTCCCGCGTGTTCTTTACCCTTCATCCCCCTCTTCACTCCCAGTGGAGATTAAAGACAAGCTCTGACAGAACCCAGAGTGTGCCTGTGAAAAAGTGGGTTATAAATAAGCTGGGATTAATAATGCACTCGGGGGAGGGGGAGGGGGGGATGCGCGGTGGGGAGCACTGCACTTTTAAAAGGGAGCGCTTCTATTTTGGGTTCCACATTTCTAGCCACACAAACACTTCCACTCTCTCATACACACACATGTACTGTCTCTCTCTCTCTCTCTCTCTCTCTCTCTCTCTCTCTCTCTCTTTCTTTCGCTCAGTCTGTGATGCATATGATGCAGCAATGGAGGAGTGTGCAGAGTCTCCCTGCAGAAAGACAGGCTTTGAACTGAGAGATGGGAGACTATCCCATGATAAGTGTGGCCATGCCTAGTCTGAAAGCACTGATTTGGGTTTCAATTGCCTACAAAAAAGGAGATTCCCCTCAGTAAATATTAATACATGCCAGGATTATGGGTAGGAGGTATTGTGGTACAGAAGTGAATGCCAGTATGTGTGCAGAAGTTTGGAACACAATATCAACATTTAAAATAAATCTCATGGACCATTCAGCAATTAGCATTAACATAGTGGTGGAAATTTCTGCTCCAAATTGGTGAAAATGCATTAAAAATATAATTTTATTGCCTTTTTCTTTCCATGGGGATGGTATCATTTATACTGATATAATTGAATTTTCTCCATATCTCAGTACAAACAAAAAACATGAAACAACACAGACGGCAACAATAGTCAACAACATTCAGGGACGTTTGTTCTTGGACAGCCCATCAAAAGTTTCAGTACACAGTGAGATTTTCTACCCTTAAATGTTTATATGTGCTGAAAATACAAATTTACAGAGTGTTCACCACTGGCCAGAAAATGTCATAGATCTTATTCATTACTATTGACCTATAAAAACCCACCATATATAATTATATTTATAATGTGGCTCCCCAGGCAACTATTAGAAATTTAACAAGATATTTACAGATGAAAAAAATGTACGAATGCATTTATAGGACAGTCTAGAATTTGACTCTGCATCACCACACAAGCAGTTTATAAGATGTCAGACATGCACTGTTACACATTCTTTCCATATAACAAAAGAAACTTGTTTTATTTAATATATTTTGGTGATAGTTGCTCACTCAGCAACTGTCTGATAATTAAGTGAAAGTCAAGTGAAAGTGACCAATCTGTCATACAACAACACACCACAGCACAGTGTGAACAGCATGTACTTCTTCCTCTACATTCAACCCATTAACCAAGTAAAGCATCAGGCAGCCAGGATCACAGCGCCCGGGGAGTCGTGTGTGGGGGTGATACCTTGCTCAGGGTAATTCAGATGTGCTTAGTAACCTGGGAATCAAACCCACGGCTAGCAAAGAGAACGCCCAAACCACTAGGCTACCAGCTGCCCCAAAAGCGGTGAAGTGCCGAACAATACAAGTGGTCAAAACCTGTTGTGTGCAATAATGTTTGACTTGTAGTGTACATACAAAGTTTACATTTAACACAAAAGATCTCTAAAAAGTTCTGTAAGACTGATATGATACACATTTTGACAGATTGCAATTTACTAAAGGAAGCAAGGGGCTTCTACAGTTTCACTGCAGTATAAAAGTAAAGTTCAATTTTAAATAATGATGGTATTTGGATGTTTGATTAACTAATCGAAAAACAGTAAGCAGATTCATCAACTATAGAAACAGCTGCAGTCCTGATATAAAGCACATCATGAAAAAGAATAAAATGTATTGGAAAAGGAAGCATGATGTTGTCCAGACGAAACACTGAGCAGGATAACAGGACGTTTGGTAATAAGACAGGAGTGAATGTGAGTGTCTTTCCGAGTCTGGGTGACAGAATAACTTGGTTCTCCATCTGTGGCTTCCTAAGGGACTTTATCCCCATGGAGAAATGCAGCCTCCCCTCCTGTCCTCTCTCTATTCTCCTATTCAATTTTTTCTCTTTTTCTCTCTTCTCTCCTGTTCTTTTCTTTTACTAATTTTATGTCCTATTCGCTTCTTTGTGTTTTTTCTCTTCACCTCTTCTCTCCTTTTCACTCTTCTTCACCTCATTTCTTCTCTAAATCTCCCCTCTTATTTTCTCTTCTCTTTATCTCTCTTCTCTTCTGATCTATCCTCCTCTCTTATTTGCAACTCTTTTCACTTCTCTTTTCATCAATTCTATTTCATTATGTTCTCTTATCTTCTCTTCTGCTGTTTATACTTCCCTTCTGTTCTCTTATTTTTGCTTCTCTTCATTCTTCCATTCTCAGCTTTCCTCTTTTCTCTTATTTTCTCTTCTTCTATTTATCCTTCTCTGTTCTATTATTCTCTTCTGTTTCTCTTCTCCTCCCTTCTTTTTCTCTTCTCTTCTGTTCTCCTCTCCTTTCTCTGGAGAATTCTCTTCGATTTCTGGGTTTTCTGTCAGAAGAGGAGTTTGCTGACACAATTCGCTGACACCATTCGCCACTCCTCTTTCGTTTTTGGCAGATGGAGCTTCGTTTTAGAAGAGTCTAAAGCTCAGCGCAGAGAGACGGTGCAAGGGAGTGTAGAAAAGAAATGTGTGTATGAGAGAACAGAGGACAAATGGAAAAAAAGGGACAAATATCCATGTAAAATAAATGGGGGTGAACAGGGGAGAAAGAGAGAGAGAAACATTCAGATAGAATAGAAAGAGTAAGAGAGAGTAGTGGGGCAACAGAGACAGAAGCTGTGTTCGATAAGGGCACTAGTTCACTTGCTCACTCGATTACTTCACATTGTTTGCTATATAGTGGCGTTAATTAGTCAACAAGCAGAGAAGACATTTAGTAAATTTCGGACACCTGGGATGTTACGTTTTTACTAACTTTTGCAAAATAGTGCGATCTTGGCAATTTATCTCTCTCGCATAAACACATGTCTTGTCTCTCCATGTGGACCTATGACTCAGATATGTTGCATTCTACTTGTGTTAACTTGTGTTCTATAAATAAAACAATGTAACCAAAGGTTTTTAAACTCTCACATGCAAGTTGTTTTCCCCTAAAGCTTTTTCAGTAGCTAATCTAGCTTTCTAACTTTCCGGAAATATGGATGCAATTCATTTTGATAATACTTGTCAAGATAATGTTGCTGAGACAGAGGAGAAGACGTAATGCCATCAGGGCGAGGCATCTGAGATGTGTTTTGCCAATGGTAAATATTGTGATAGTTAGTGTCATGCCTTTGTGTGGTGTACAGTGTCTGGACACTAGATTTTGGCGTTGCATGACGATTTTGTACTACACTAACTGACAGTTAGAATTTTTAACAACACTACAAAATGGATGATTCACGACATAGTGCCCTACATAGTAAATGAGTGCACTTTTCGCAATTAGCTAGAGAGTGCTAGGGGTTTAAGAGTAGATAGTGTCAGAAAGAGCAAGTAAGAGAAATGGCAGAATGAGAGAGAAAGAGAGAGATGGGGGATGAAGTAAAGAAAAAGAGATTGAAAAAAAATATATAAAGAGATTAAAATAAAATGTGCATACAGTCCTTGGCCAAAGTCTTAGGTTCATGTACAAACTGTTTAAAGCCAGTTATCTGAGCACTGAGGGACTTTCTGTCAGCAAATACAATTTAACGTTACCATAAATGCAAGAAAGAAAGAAACAAGAAAACCTTAAATGATATTAGTGTTTGTTTGTTGTTTTATGAGTTGGTTGGAAAACACAGATCGCAAATTAATAATTGTTTCCGGAAAACCCCGCACATGCGCGGAAACCACAGATATACTCTGCATTTGTTTTGCTTTTGTGATGTCCAGGCCTCATCCGTCATACCCCCTCGTCATCGTGCTGGTTGTTTACATTTGGGCATGCCGGTAAGCTAGGCAACCAGATGCAACTGAATGGAATGAGCCTCCGCTGCTCAGCACCACGACCAACATAAATGACCTAACGCGAGGATGAAGTGGTATGGCGGACAAGGCCCAGAGGTCCCTGTCAGCTGTACTCAGAGACAGGAGGTTTGAAAATAGTCAATGTGTGAATGTTTATTTCTCCATGCTGCTGACTGGCTGCTGCAGTCCAGAATTTCTCATGTGGAGAATCTTGGGTGTTCTACTACTGTAAATTAAATGTGTTTATAACTGTATTTACCTGCTAAAACAACTGCGCATATCAAAGAAAATGTGCTTGCATGAATGACAGTGCAGTCTACATTGGGGTAACATCTGCATTCTAGCATTGCGACAGCAGTTCAGTGTAAAGTGTACAGTGGGGTTAATCTTTACATTTTTAGGGAAATGTATTAAGCTGAGTTTTAAATGAAATTAAAGTGTTTTGGAAACATATTTGTGGGCATATTTATGGTTTAAGCTATAAAAATAGGATCTTTTTCACTATACACGGGTGCTCTTGGAACATAACCACTATGATTGTCGGGGGTTAACTGTATATATACACAGGGAAAAGAGAGAGAGAGAGAGGGAGAGAGAGCACGAGAGAGATATTTAGTGAGGACGTTGAGGTGGTTTCTGAAGGACAGTCATTAATAAATGCTCACTGCTCCCTTAGAGCCTCTTGGTCGTTAGGCTGCTGGACAGTGCTGTGAATCATGGGATACGCTTCCTTCAGCGCAGAAACAAAGCAGAAGCTGAAAAGGCCCAGGTCCATCCTAAATCACAGCATGAGGAGCACACACACAAACCCACACACACACAAACACACACACACACAAACACACACAACATGGTGCTGACGGAGGAAACTAAACCGGAATCCCAGTATAAATATTCAAACTCGTCTGGAAACACTAAACATCCCAATCAATCAAACAACTCTGAATCGCCCTGCCAGAAACAAGACCTGGCTCATGATTAGAGGGCCTGATCTGAGTGTGATGAGGTACTCTTTAGTAGTTTTACCCATTAAAAGTGTTTACTGCTGGGAGGCTGCAAGACCTGAAAACAAGTAATGCAATGTGACTGCTAAATACAGTGACTGTATTAAAAACCAGGCCTGTCAAATGTCTCCGCACCTTACAGGGCCTTCAACTAGCTCCTGGCCAATTAGCTTTGTGTTCTTGTCCCTTGTCCATTCCAGTGTGGCAAAAGAAAATGCCTGAAAGGCTGGAAGGCCCCTGCAGTCTCTCAGGAGTGGTCATTTATTATTTCAGTTTTTCAGCCTTTTTTTCTTAGATCCACCACCTACCTTCTCCCCCAACCACTCACCACCACCTCTCTCATTTTTAAGGGCTGTTTTTGCAAAAAGCCAAGCTTACGTCATGGTTATTTTCTTCTGCGACGCTACACCAGCTCCGCTTCGCTGAGACATGCGCGAGAGGGAAAGAGATGGTGAGATGAGGGGAGAGAGAGAGGGAGAGAAGCATGAATATTGCTTTCCAGAAATAGCA
>JBBMFX010000134.1:1135415-1146336 GCA_037832545.1 Rhabdalestes septentrionalis | reverse complement strand
ACACTACTAGAAGTTCCTCAAAGCTCATTATTGCCGTTTAGTTTAAGAGAGAAGGAGAGATTTGTTTTCTTTGAATTTCTGTTTTGTTGTTTCCTTTGAAATGATACTTTAAGGAACATTTTATTTGGAAATTAGGAGAAATTTTGTCAGCAGTTCTTAAAAAGTAACACAAACCTGTTCAGTTCAAGACATGCACCAATAAAAGATAAAACCTGAGAAACTGAATATTTTTGCAGTGCTCTCTTATATTTTTCAGGAGCTGTATGTGCTTACTGCATGAGTAGCTACTGACAAAATCTTAGAGATTATTAAAAGAATAAAAGACAACATGCCCAGAAATGCTCCACTGACCTGGGCAGATCCAGTAGATGCTAAGGATGATAAGACAGTGGAGAGAGTTTCATTTTGCAAAATTAAGTCTCACTTTGGAAGAAATTAGGCACATTTATTGGGGTGAAACTGTCAAAACAATGTAAGATGAAAATATTTGATGATGTCTTTCATGCCTTTCAGAGTAACAGTCACCGCCATGTGCAATATGGACCTCAGTCGCTTCCCCCTGGACACACAGACCTGTTCACTCGAGATAGAGAGCTGTACGTATTAACGTCCTCCGGGTTCTGTAACGTTTTTCTGATACTGATTCTTTCATTTTGCATAGTGATGTGGATTTCCAAAATGTTTCACAGTACAGTGATTACTAATGTGTGCAATAAAAGGCTCGTCACAGAGTAAAACTCCAAACCCCTTATTTGTGTTCTTAAACTACTTAAGCAGTCATTTTTATTTAGATGTCTATAATATTCAAATTTACTGTTCTTACTAACAACAGCAACCGAATATACACAAGTACATTCCTGGAGAGGCTCATTTTGACCTAACACTATCTTTTTATATTGTCATTATGTCTGTGCAGTCGTAGCATAAGCAACTTTCTCCAGGATCAATAAGGTTTGCTTATTCTGATTTTGATCAGTGTTGTCAGTGAAGTAGCACGACTGCTGATACTGATGATGCAATAGGTTGTAGCATTCAGCAAACACAGTCCTCCTGGACTATATATATATATATATATGTATATTAGGGGTGGAGACAAATACAAAAAAGGTATTTGGATTGGCACAAATAACGTGTTTTTTTTACGAATACAGTATTCGGACAAATACTTTAAAAAATATTCGTATTCGGGATGTATGTATATATATATTAGGGCATTAACAGTCAGTTAGTCGACTAGTCAGTTAGTCGACTATAGAGGCACTAGTAGACGGCCTCTGAGAGCAGTCGACTAGTCCTGTTTTTTTTTCTCTCTCTCTGCCCTCACTCTGGACGTATTGCAGTGACTGTGATTGGCTGACGCTGACATGTGTTCCTTGATTTTACCAATTACAACAGTCCCTTCATAAAAGGGGCGGAACCATTGGCATGTAGAGTGGTGTGTAAACACTAGAGCACAACAAGAGGACGCAGGCGCAGCAGAGAACAGAGACACACATCTCACATGTGGAGATCCTTCACTCTAGACCCCAAACAGCACGGGGACCTGCAGAACCTGCAAGTTGGTGTGAAAGTGCAGGAAAAGTGTTGCATTCTGAAACGGCATCTCTAGCTAACATGCTAGTGCTAGCACTGCAGGGAGTCCAGTTCAGAGGAGCTGAGCAGCGCCGGGGCTTAAACTGTTCCAACTTTCTGTTTACACTTAAATTTACCAGAACCTTCAAGGTATCAGCCTTTGTTTTGTTGAGTTTAAATGTCATGTTGACTGTTAATGTTACAGAGAACTTTAATAAAATTACTCAGTGTTGGACACCTTTGTTCCTGCGTGTGTTTTGACGTCATCACGACTAGTAGACTCGACCTAGACTATCTTGATGAATTAGTCGACTAGGAAAAATCTGAAGTCGTTAGGGCCCGAATATACAGCATTAAATATACATATACATTCAACATTCAGCACCACCAGTTTACTTATACCTGCTTGATCATCTGGTATAGCACATGTTTCTTCATTTCTGGAAATACAGTGCAAGGTAGGGTCTATGCTGTCTCCTTCCCTTTCTCTTTCTCTTTACATACTTTATGCAGTTGAAAGCAGTAGCTGTGGTCATACTTTGCCTTTGGGGGACAAATAGTGCCGAAATGTGATCAAATCATTTAGGCCATGCAAAAAGGGTAAAAATGTGTCAAATGAAAGCTAGCTTGTGAGTTTGCCCACCCTTAATAAAGCAGTCCACATTAACTAATACACAGAGGCCTCCAAGCACTGTTTTAACTTGGGCAGGGAGAGAAGAAATGAATACTCTTCACTTTTTATTATCACATACCCAGCGCCCCACACAGCCTTCCAGAAGCTAACAATTTGTTCTAATTATTGCTATGAGTGCTAATTAAATATTAATTTTGTTTTCTAAATGGATTGTATTTCAGGGAACATATTTTTACCTATTCATTAGTTGTAAGGGTGGACATGAAATTAACGTAATAGGAAAAAACTGAATAGCAAAGGTTATACAGACTTTACTGTTCGAGCCTTCTCTGACCAGCCAATCAATTTGTGTTGCTGCGGTACCACATTTTTCCTGGGACCTGGGTATCCTAAAGTGTAGACTTTCCCATACAAAAACTCCTCACCCACACACCCCTACACACCACCACTAACAATAACTTTCAACCTGTCCAGTTCAACAGCTCAAATCCCAATTCTAGGTATACTAGAGTGGTCCTGCACTAAAAACATTGAATTTAAATTGTTAACACTAACTTTCTTATAATATTTATGAGAATCAAAAAAATTTTCTTCATCCCATTGAATATTTTCTCCAGATCCGTTTTTGGGTACTCTAACCCTGTTGCATTTTTTAAAATGTCTTTTTATGCATATTTAATGTAGAACATCAAGGAGAGCTCATTGTTTGGACAAAGTGTTGTCCTTTCTGCAACATATTTTCTTGTAATTAAATTTCTTGTGGCTGTTACTGTTTTCAGCAGCAGGTTGTCACTGCTAGACGACAGGTGAGGCAGAGTGATGCCAAAACCGGTTTGGGAGCTACTGGCCCCGATGGAATGCCTCTCAGCCAATCACAATGCAATAGAACAAAATCATGTTTAACTAATATCATTCCTCTTTTTTTAACACTTCTTCTTAAATATTTCCTGGTTGTTTCGCTGGTATATTTAGTTTGTTCTACCTGTTTGTTTCTACTTGTCAGAAAGACAAACTGACAAAATCGTGAGAGTTGTTGTGTGTAATTAATACGTCTTAAAGTATTGTGATGCCTAATTCTTTAACTCTTATTATGAAGGACAGATCTCTTAGTTCAGACCAAAAAACTTGAATTAAACAAAACTGTTCCTCCATGCTCATCAGTTTCAAAGAGGAGACAAACAATTTTTTTGGACTCACATATACACACACACACACACACACACACACACACACACACACACACTCTCAGGCACATTTTAGCAAAACCCAAACCAGCACAGCCTGTCCCACGGCCTGCCAATACATCCTGAGTTACAGTGATCCGATCGATGAACAATTTGCTTGCTGCCTCGATCATCGGCTGGCAGAATTTCTCAGGTTCACTAAATCCCATTTGTATGTACAGTCCACCCTAGAAATAAGAGCCTTTAAAGAATGGTGCATCAGAAAGACTTAATCCCCTAAATACCAAACAATGCCCACCCTTCACTCCTTTAATGTAAGAATTCAGACAGTCTGCTATGTTTCCCATGTAACTATTGAACAATAAGACATCTACATATCTGGCCAAACTGTTCTCCACTGTCTGTCTGTATACATTCGCAAGGGATTTAGACATAATTCGTTAAGGAGCAAGTGGTGGATCAGGCTCTGGGTTGAGCAAGGCAAGGGTATATGCATGAGCTCTCACAAACATACACAAACACACACACATATACACACATCCCACAGAGGTTAAAAAATGCATGGATGAAGACATGCACGGTTGAAGGCATTAACATCAAAAGAAGATATGAATTAGACACACACAGAAATACACATACACACACACACACACACCGCAAAAATTATAGACAACCTTTTTGGACCCATCCTTTCATGACTCATGTCAAGGCATAGACAGAAGCAGTTGCATCCAAAGTGTGGATTCACACAAACACACACTCAGACTCATACACAAACACAAACACACACACACACATACACTCAAGGGGCGCATAGAGATTCTCTCTCCTCAAATAGAACATAGCGATGACTCATCCGCTGCACAGCCCCAACTGACTGCATTGCTGTGCCCTAGCAAATAACACACACACAAAACCAGGCGTGCACACACGCACACATAAATGCACACACGCGCACACACACACACACACACACTGACACACACATACCCACTATTTCCTAGGGCACAGCAATGCATCATATTGCCAAACGCCCCACCATAACCAATTCTGAATACATATTCTTCACTCAGAGATAACTGCACTGCTTGTGTTTTACTCCCCAGCTCACAATATTCTTTCTAAATATGGAAACTAAGCTGCAAAAATAACCTGTTTAGAATGCATTGTGATGTTGTTTTCCCTGTGTATGTGTGTGCATATCTCTGAAGAACAGCCCATGCATGAAAACTAAGACACTACAACACTGTTTACAATTCTCTTCTTTTCCACAAGCACCACATTTACATTTCTGTTTAGCCCGGCCCACAAAGATTAGGTGCACAGACAAATTGTACTTTTCTACTGTCAGAAAGAACCACACCGAATTGTGAATTTTTTTTTCAATTACAAATAAAGCAACCCATACCTGAGCCGGACACGTGCTGTCACCGCCCTGCTCATTGGCAGGGTGAAAAATGGGCTGCAGCCGAGCTGACTGTGCCACTGCTTTTCAATTCGTCAAAAGGTTTTCCTGACAATAGACAGACTTGGAAACAGGCCAAAAACAACACTGGAGATACAAACTAACAACTGTAAGGTTGATGAAGTACAAGAGCTACTACCTGTTTAATATATTTTCAATGGGAATTTTTTAATGACACTAACAAATTTATCTTATAATGCTCCGAGAAACGTGAAGGTGTACAAGGCCACTGTTGACATGTTAGTTGCGTTATGTTTTTATGACACAGCTAAACAATGCAGAGAACAATTTGTAAAAACTCTAACAAGATCATAAATAATAAAAGTTCACGATAACAAAAGAGGCTCTGACAGAAAAACCTATGACACAGTGGACATGGTTTTGAGAGGAGGACATGCCAGAAACATATGGAAAACTGCTGACACATTAAAAATTTTGCTGCTGGGCTGAGATACACTGGAAAATCAAATTGTGCTGCATGTACCGTGCCATCGCAGTGAGGTTTAGGCACAGCATGATTACTGTTTACCTATGGAAAGTGCCCAAACACATTCACACACCCAGGGGCAGCTTAGCATCTCTAATCCACCTAATGTGCATTTAACTGAGCTTTGGGAGGAAACCAGAGATCCTAAAAACCCATGCAGACAAAGAAATTACACTCCTTCAGAAATTTTAAAGGTTCTACAGAGTGCAATAACATGAATCAGTCCTAAAGAATCAAGATATATCATTCAACTGCAAAAAGTCATGTAAAAATGAATTATGCCTATTTCTGGTGCATAAACACAAAATTTAATATAAAAATTAAATATAAGAAAAAACTACTTCTTTGATCATGTTTGTGCCCACCTGCTTAGTGTAAATTTCTTCATCTCCAGAATACTGTCCAATTAACACACAGTGTGACTCATGTAAATATTGTACTCCGAGTATAGATATGCAAGTGCAGTTCCAAACACAATGGTGCTAGAAGCAACAAATATGCAGAAAATCGAAAGAAATGGAAAAGAAATTAGTTATTTTAATCAGCATGAATCACTGTCTTAATAAGCAGTAACTGAGTGAGAGCTGGCTGTCATCAACCTCAGAAACTGGGCTAAGTGACGAGATGTAACGAAAAAACAAAAAGCAGTGAGGACATCACAAATATCACACAGCATTAATTATTCATGCATGCCTTCGGCTGGCATGAGCTATGGCAAGAGAGTGGTGTTTGATAATTAAAAAGCTGGGGAAGATTTTGTAGACAACACTGAATACAGATCGGAGGGCTGAAAATCATCTCTGTTATTGCAACAAAGGAAGCTACAGAAAGGACAAGACAAGGAGTCACTATACGGCGAGTAAATTGTGTATCAGGCGCTCCTGTTCATCATTCTTGTCACCATGTCTATTACATAATTACATATATCTTTCATTATAAGTCTATTTAAGTTGAGATTAACACAGATTTCTTTCTGAGAATAATCGTTTGCTGAAGCCCCTGCACCAATGTGGACACAGCAGATATCAGCAGATATACATTTTTTTTAAAATTTTGTGACACCTGGGCCCCTCCCGCCACGGTCCCTCTTCCTCATACCGGGTTGCTAAGCACCACGGCCAAACATAAACAACCATGCACAAGGAGAAGGGGGCATGGCGGGCGAGGCCTGGACATCTGTTTTTGTGTCAGTATATACATTTTCATAGATATAAAAATATAATTTACTTGTAACATATGTATTAACGTAAATTCAGGTAAATTTCCATATAAAAAATAACTATATATTTCTGGTACTGTGGAGTGAAACACAAAGAAAGTGTGTTTTGGGATGGTGCAATACCACTGTAGTCAGAGACGAGTTTGTATGTAGCCAATTCGAGAATACTATTTATTTCTCCTTGCTGCATATTAGCTTTTGTTTTTTGTTCTTGTTAAAGCCCTGTACTTCTATTAATGTGACTTTCATGAATGTATTACTGTGTTCATCTGCTCATGAGAAAAAAAGGACAGCACATGCCAAAGAAAATGCCTGTGCATGAATTACAGTACAGTCTATATGCATAGTTTCACAACATTTCTCGAAACAGTTTAACTGCTTATTAAAGACTGAACTTAGCTGAAATACTGGATATAAGTTATTAAATTAATTATATTTTAAAAACTATCCCTGACCCCTGATCCTAACCCTACCCTGAAGTCCATCTTCCAATAAAAGAACCGGTTTTGGAGTGGTTATGGAACCCACACCACTTAAAACTCATTTAAAGTTATTGGATAAAGCTCTAGCACTCCAGTGAAAGCATTTCCACTGCTCTATGGGGTTTATACCCCTATAGATGACACATAGACTTACTAAAGTAAATAATTAATTCATATGAATGTTAAATGTTGGTTCTTTGATTAACTTCTTTATAGTTGTGTACAAACATGCACTTATGACCTGAGGAAAATCAGCTCAGTTTTTCTCCCTGATCTTTCACGTTTCCTACGCAGTCTGTTCATCATGTCCCCAGCAGAATAAAGGGTCCTCAGCATGGACTAATGCGCAGAGGCTCTTTCCTTGTTCTTCGTGAGTCATGCAGCGGGCTGCTAATTAACCCTCCCACACACCCGGGCAGGAGAACCGTGGCAGCTTCAGAACCACTGAAAGACTCAAGAGTCTCACCTGGTGGGTGTGTGGGTGGGTGTGGGTGAGGATGTGAGTGTGTGAGGAGGCTCATTAGTATCTTGATGACTAGCACATATTATGTAGATTTACTCCGCTTTCCATAAAGGTCCACCAACTGAGAACTGACTGACAGGAGTTGATGACCACAAGCTCCAGAGTTTCTAATGACAAGGCCTTTACGCAGGACTATAGTGTGTGCTTGGACTGTTTCGCGTGTCAGGCGGTCCTATCAAACTCGGAACGTAAACATAGTTTCATAGTGGCTACACAGGAGGTGGTTTGTAGCTGCTGGACCCTAATAAACTTTAGGGTCATTATTCAAGCATTAATCTTAACCCTTCAAATATTGGTAAAATCAGATTTTAACATATATAAACAGTGTTAAGCAGTCAAATCTGGTGTTTGCTCTCCCGCTTATCAGACCCCCGCTTATCAGACCCCCCTCTCTCTGTGGGTTTTCCCCACCCTCTTCTGGAGGTAGACTATCCTGAAAGATTGCCAGGGGACTTGTTTTTTCTATAGCAGTAATTATTATTATTTATATATTTAACTTTGGTTATATGTGAAATAAGAACATCAAACAAAGCTCAACTCAATGTCTGACACCTCGAGAATTAACTCAAACCGGGGGAACTTACAAATAACGAGTCGTTTTCCCCCATGACAACAATTTACCATTTGTTGCACTGATCTGTGCTGCTCATCTTCGACAGGTTAAAAGCCATAGCAAACTAATTCACTTGTCCTGAAGCATTTAGCCATCATCCGGCCAAACCGATTTACATTATAATAAATGTAACCACTGGTTGTCCATGTTCGTACGAGCCATAGAGACTAGTGATGTGCGGGTCGTGGGGCAGGTAAAGAAATTGTCATTTTATTTGCGGGGCGGGTTGGGGCGGGCCATTAAAAACAAAATTACATGAAAAATCTAATCTATAGCCTTAAATGTGTATCATTATCTTGTTATTAATATGACCTGATTTAACGTTCATATTCATAACCATATGTTGTGGCCAGTTTACAGGGCGATGATTGCAAGCACTTTCAGGCTGAAATAAAGGCTGTTTTCATTTGAATTACAATGCCTAGTATGTCTATTTAATGTTCGCGGGTGCGGGGCGGGGCAGGTTGTAAAAATAGATACAGTGGTGCGGGGCGGGCTCGGGCGGGCCAAGTAATTTAATAAAAGCGGATCCTGCGGGTTGGAAAAATACCCGAAACGCGCATCACTGATAGAGACCCAGCCAAAACCCCCTTCCTAATTTTCAAGTGAAATTGAACATTCTGTCATCAGTGAACACACCACAGAACACAGTGTAAACAGCAAAAAATAAATCTTCTGTTATTAACCCATTCACCAACCAAAGCAGCAAGCAGGCAGGAACACAGCGCCCGGGGAGCAGTGTGTGTGGGAACGGTACCTTGCTCAAGCATACCCCAGAGGTGCTTAGCAGTCTTGGGAATCAAACACGCAACTTCCTGATCACAGGACGAACGCCCTAATCACTAGGCTACCAGCAGCCCCAGCATAACTTTTTCAGAATTATACAAAAACATTATGTGAAGTGCAGCTCCTGTACCGCACTACTCTTTATATAGGCCACTCTTATAATAATGGGCCTTTTAAAAAACACAATGAGCGCTAAACATCTCAGTCTGAAGACTTTTTGCAAATCAGCAGCTAAGTGAGGCTTTAAAATCAGCAATGATGTTCTCAAATCTTAGAAGAAAAACAACTAAAAAGCAGATGAAAGAAATATTAAATGACAAGTGACTTTAAGGCAGACTCATACTAGGCCTGATTGCCTTGTACCAGGAACAAGCAGATTTATCAATTTGTAATTTGACATTTTTATTGGTTCTTTAATATGCACGAGCATGAGGATTATTTTTATCTTTACAAAATATATTGTAGTTGGGTCCAGTTGTTCCTGTATTCTCTCACCTGGCCAAATTTCCAGTGACCCACATTTCAAATGTACTTTTGGGGTCAACTGTGCTAGACATGGTACAGATAAAACACAGGGATAAAGTCGCACTGGACCGAAACCCTCAAAACCACGGCTGACACCAGCCAGGTCAACACAAGCCAGAACCCCAGCACCCCATTAACCCCCCAACCCAACATACACACTATTATACACCTACCCAAATGTTGTACCCATTGTACCAGTTCATTAGATCCATGTGTGATCTGTAATAATCCTGTCATTGCACTGTGAAAGGCATTATGCCCCATATACATTGAAATATTTCAAGTTGTTGCCAGGCAAAAGATGATAACTGATTTCTTTGGCCGTGGCTCCTGAACGGCTCCTAAATATGGAGTCGTTTTGTAGGAAAACGAGCATTTTGTCATAATTCTAATTCAGAATTAGAGTACAGAATGGAGGCTTTCCAATGATGACACTTGTTTCTGTAAGGTGGGCATCAACCCATTTCTGGGCATCAACCAGAAAAATGTCGGACATGATCGGCCAGTCTACACTGGACGACCACAGCGCTGAAACACACACAAACAAACCCACATACGCCCAGAGTAAGAATCAATGAGCCGGCGTCAGCCAGGGTGAGCGGCCCAATGAACACACGGCCCTCAGGGCTGTGGCGGAGAGGAGAGGGGTAACGCGGTTGCCACGGCATCCAGTGACATTCAAAGACGTCACGAGAAGGATGGAAGGTTAATAAAGGTCTGAGGGGCCATCACCATTTCCAATTATAAACAGCAGAGATAAAATAGAGGAAGTGTGTGGTTAGTGTGGGGGTGGATGAATTAGTGGATTTGAGAGTGACAAAAGCGCACACAAAGCAAGGAGGGAACAAGCCTGGGCAATTTCATACATCAGCAATCAAAAAGTAACAATCAGCCTGAGCAGTTTCACACAGTCTAACCTCATTTCTGAGCGCTCACCAAAAGTTGGTGTTGTAGTACTCGAGACTGGTCTCGAGACCATTTTCTGCTTTCTCGGTCTCGTCTCAGTCTTGACCCTTCAAAGACTCGGTCTTAACTCGGTCTCAGACAGTAGTAGAAGGAGGAGGACTCATAATTTCAGAGCGAGTCTTCGAGACCAGTATATTTTGTTCATGTTAACAAAAAACTCCAACAATTATCCATCATTACAAATAAATTCAAACAATAATTAAAAAAAAAATAATAATAATAATAATTTTTAAAAAGCATGGAATGTTGACTGCCATTATTTGAAAATTACACTGCACGCATTTGTGTAATGGGTGTACGTCTGTGTTTGGCATGGGGAGACTGTAGTTGTGATCATTATTTACTCAAGAAGAAATAAAGTTTTACAGGATATTGAATATTATGTTCAACTGTATTCTCAAAATTATTACATAATTATATTGTGAAGTAGCCTACTAATCTACACATACCACTAGCAAATTAGAA
>JBBMFX010000134.1:1110731-1135315 GCA_037832545.1 Rhabdalestes septentrionalis | reverse complement strand
CATTATTAACTGGGGTGATATTAAATCATGGCTATGAAAACTGACTTGTTTTTATGGTCTTGGTCTCGACTCAGTCTCGATTCCTGAAAGACTTGGCCTCGACTCGGTCTCGGTTCCTCAAAGACTCAGTCTTGACTCGGTCTCAACTGCATTTGAAAACCAATGGTCTCTGTCTCGACTTGGTCTCGACCCTTCAAAGACTCGGTCTTGACTCTCGGCATAGGCGGTCTCGTCCCCATCACTACCAAAAGTCATTAACAACACATTCATATCATGGGAAAAAAATAGATGGTTGTAGTAAATATTAGGCAAAAGGTAACAAACAGGGTCACTTGTTGTCAGACAGCTTAAATATTTCAACTTTTTTCGCTACCAAACTTTGACATCAAGTCTGTCAACTCTTCACTATTCAGCATCTCAAAATTCAGTCTAACTGCAAACCAGACATTTCACAACATAGAAAAATAAGCACTGACTCTCTTAAACCTGTTTCAGCTAGGTTTAATTCTCTCTGTAACGTTCATGCAGTCATTCTGACAGATGGCAATGCCCTTCAGGACATACAGAGGGCAATATGACTTCTGTTTTATTACTGTATCATAAAAAGCAGAAATGGCTTTGTTTGTGAACTTTAAATGATGGGGGAGGGGGGGGTGGATGATGGGGTACAATGAGGGAAATAGCAGACATTATGGTCCTTAATATCTGCATTTTTTGTGCAGTTGATGACTTTGCAGCTAGAACACAGTATCTGTCATCATACTGTATTCATTCAAACTGTACTGTAACTGCTTCCTGTCGACTGTCCTGAATGATTTGTAGCTCTTGATTTTTTTTATTTTTGCACTCTTTAACTTTTGCTCTTTTTACACTCTGTCTTCTCTTGTCCTGACTTATGTAGTCTTGTGGTCTTTTTCTATTTTCTATCTTGTTGGTCTTTGAGGAACATTGTTTTGTTTAACTGTGTCTATGGCAAAACTGACAATAAACCTATTTGACTTGCTTCAGTGAGTTCAGATATTGGTTGATAAATTATTCAGATATTGGTTGATGGACAAACATAGTCATTATTTTTGCCCTTTGTTTAAAAAAATTATTAAGTTGCACAAGGGAAAAGTTAATGTGTACCACATCCTCAAGCCACACAAACCCACAGGCAAAATTCTATCGGTGTCTGACCAACAACTCAGAAGTGAACCCAGAAAACAGAGCCGAAGTTGCATTCCTGATGCAGCCACACCTGATGTACAACAAAGAAGCAAAAATGAGTCATGATATCAGGTTCTTCACCTGTTGAGAAGAACCCTCTGCTGACATAATGTTGTTCCACAGATAAACCATCGTTTGCTATTTTCAGCCTCGGCAAACATCTCTTAAAAGCAAACGATGAAAGGCATCAGTCCTAAAAAGCGAGTTTCGCTAGTTGTTCACAGCAAGAAAATACGATTTGGGCACGTCACCTTTAGCTTCAATAAAAAAAGTGATACCAAACATTTCTGCCATCCTCACAACTCATTCATCTGAAAAAAAAATAAATAAAAAAAAAAAAAATATATATATATATATGAGGTGTAACGGTTCACAAAAATTCGGTATGTTTTTGATACAGCAAAAATAAAAATTATAAAAAGCCAGACAATTTTTTACATTTTTTTATTTATCAAGACAATAAAAATTGTATGATCTTGTATTTTTCTTTTACTTTAAACAATGACGGAGCTATTCTTTACCCATTTCTGGGGTTTCTTTTCGGTAGCAAATAAAACAAAACCTCCTTTATTACAAAAAAAAAAAGATCCTGATAAAAATAATTAATGTAATATTTTAGTAGTTACAAACTAATAGAAAGAAAATAACGATTTAATTTTTTTATATGGAACTCCGTTTCAATCAATATTTAAGGTTTTTGTTTTCTTTCAAAAAAATGAGTGTGTCCTCATTTTCATCGGACAGCACAGATTTGCTTCATGTGACAATTTCACCTGGAGTGGAAAACAGCCTCTCACTAGGCACAGTAACTAAGCATGCACTTCTCCCACCAGGGATGTTCTAATTGTTGTTTATTGTTGTTGTGGGGGTAATTTTGTGTACTTGGGGGGAAATGGCATTATTGTGGTTATTGGGTGTGTTACTGTGTGTTTGGGAATTTGTTATTTCTTTTAATTTAGTGACACACAGGCTACCGTGGACGTGAATCCTGGTAGTCCTGTGTACCTAAGCTTAGTTCCAACATTGAGATGAATACGGGCAATGTAGTTACCAGTGCTAATGTGCCACACTGCTGTGTTTTCCAGAATTTTGGTTCTAACAAAATCCTTGGGGAGCCTCTGCAAGCTTGAGTAAATTTTCTTGTGCTGACTTAATTTCCCTGTGAATGGCAAAGAAGACTTCCGCTGCGTCTCTTAGTTGTCTTTTTTCTAAAATAAAAATATTATATTATGAATTGTTCGGTTTGTATTGCGTACTAAACCGAAAGCCTCGTACCAAATGGTTCAATACGAATATGTATATCGTTACACCCCTAATATAATATATATTTATTTATTTATTAGGGATGCTAGCACTTTTTAAAATAGCACCGCAAAACCATAAAATAGCACAGCAAAACAGTGGACATCATAGTTTTGCATTTGTTTTGTAAAAACTGAAGTTTTTATTTGTACTGAGAGCCTGCTTGGTTTTAGGTTCCTGATAGATTTCAAACAAAAAAAATTATATAAGGCTCACACAAAAATAAAAAACAAAAGTACTGTATGACACAGTCTGACAAACTAAAGTCCATCACATTTGTAGGAGCCATGGCGAGGCCTGAACCTTTGGCGTCCAAACTTCAAACAAAGACATCCTGTGTGACCTATATTTGGCAAATTAAGTTTGCAAATAAGGATTTCCAGTCTAGTTTCTGTTCCTACCAAAATCCTTTTCCATAAAAAGATCATTCTCCAAAGCAGCATGCACCAGCTCAGTTCAATGGAAAACCCTTTTGGAGACCACGGAACCAAAATGTCATCAGAAATATGTAAATATCTCGTGTTTTCCTACTGGGAAAAGAACCAGCTGACTGTGCTCGCTAGCAGGGTGAACGAGTTCCTGATTCATTCCAGACTTGTGAGTAAAATAGTGAGCGGGAGCAGTTTTAACCTTTAATTTCTGATTTGTTGTGATGTGATGTAGAGCAGTGGTCCCCAACCCCCGGGTCGCGGGTTATGTGCTACCGGGCCGCGGGTTGCACAGAAAAAAAAACTTACAGTATTTCTGTTTTGTTTACTATCAGAGTCTAAACAATGTTTTATTTTTGTAAAAGGCCGGATCAAATAGTCTCACCCCAAAAAAAAAAAAATATATATATATAAAGCAAATATCTCTTGATCAGTTTGTTCTGGTTCATGACGACATTAAGGTTGGGGACCACTGATTGATGTATCAAAAATTCGCGGTAAAATTGTTGAGCGTTGACCAGTCCACGGTGATAAAAAGGTTGGGGACCATTGATGTAGAGGACAAGCCTTACATTCTAGCACATTTTACTGTTTTAGTTGAAAACAACTGCAAGAGTGTATTTTTGCACATGGTTCAAAAGTGAAGGAGCTGCTAGCTGAGAATGTCTCCTCCTGATTACCAGGAATTTTATGGCCTGTACGAACACATAAATCCCATTTAAGAGCTGAATCTGTGAATGAAAAGCTGAACATTAACAGTAAAAATATCTGAACTATGGCCTGGATTGTGAGTGTGAAAAGTATTTAATACCCAGAACTTACCGCAGATGGCGTGCTACATAAGATCAAACCAGCGATAAAGACATTATTTTGATTTAGTCCAATTTAAAAAGAAAGCTGTCCCCAAACCTCAGACTGCAGTGCTCCTGCTCCTCTGGTCATGGGAATCTAAATACATATGCCAACATCTTTGCATGTCTTTTTGTTGAAGAATAGCTGGAAGAGCCTTACCTGGTGTGTTGGATGAATTCATGGACGGAGAGCTCACTGATCCCTCTTTCTGGCTTTCAGCAAGTGATGAGCGCCGGGAGAAGCAGGCAGCGTGTGTGTGTCCACGTTTGTAAGCAAGAGTGTGTTGCCACTTGGTGAAGAGGCTCTGTGCTGTAGGCTGGGGTGTACAGCAGCTCTACAGCGGGTCGTCACTCTCAGCCATGGCTGGAGGTCTCCGAAGATCCAGGCTGTGAAGAGTAGGCAATGCAGCCTCACTGCAAATACAAACAGCTGTGATATCTCTGCTTTCTCTAAATCAGGTGTAAACACATGAGATTCTACCCAATTCAGACTTGAACTCTAATAACATCAACAGCTGTAAGACACAAACCAAGAATTTTCCACTCATAAAATTGCAATATTATACCTGGCTAGCACAGAAAAGTTTTAATCTGTATTAACATTTTCATATTTAATCAAATAGAAATGTATATATATATTAAGGCTGGGAATTTAACACGTTAATTAGATTAATTCATCACAGAAAAAAATAACGCGTTAACGTAATTAACGCTTTAAGCCTTGTGAGATTTGGAAGAAAAAAAAAAACACCAAAATGCCGAATAAAAAGTTGTCCCGTGTCTTGTGAAAGTTTTTTGCCTCTGAAGGGGAATATTTGCCTTTTGGAAACGACACTCGCGCGTCTCCCGGTTCAACTTCGGAGGGCAGCTGTGCCGTAGCATTAGTAGCTTTAGCATTAGCTCTCTCCAGACCTCCAGAGGGGAGGCGTCTCAGCGCTGTGGCCGGAGTGTGTGTGTGAGAGCCGGGAGAGACAGGAGAGGCAGCAGGGGCATCTGGGTCTGAATAGGAATGGAAATAGCGATGATAATAGTGGCGGGGTTTATTTGAGAAACGAGGAAGTGTATCACAACTTACACCTGTCATAAACTGGAACCTAATTCTGAGGTTTGGTTCAGTCAGTGATAAAAATGTCATGACCACTGTACCCTAAGTTATAGGCTTGTATTCAATAATAAATGGTAAAAAAAAACTGCTTCTTGTAACGTCTGTATGTATGTGCGATTAAATACAATTAATTAGATTAATTAATCGCCACACCGTGTAATAAACTATATCCAAAATTGTACAGCACTAAATTATATATACACACACACACACAAACATTTAAAAAAATAATTAAATATATATCAATTGCTTAAACGCGCCATATGAGTGAGGGGGTATGCATATCTCAGCACTAGTTTTCAATTTGTGTTGTTTTGTTTGGTGACCTTATCATGGCTTCTTTTCCTACATATTTTGTTGATTTTACACCTGTGTTAGGATAGGGCATCAAATTAGGCTAGGGTGTGTTTCAACTTCCAACAAATTTCAGGTTATATCTCTGTATCAGGAACGGATCTCCATCGTAACTTGACTATCCCCCGAATTTAGCAAAATGCCATTTATCCTTTAAATTAAAAAGAAAGAAACCTATAATTAAATTAATATTAATCACAATATTGCACTGATATTTCCTATTTCAAAACACCATATAACATGACAAAAAACACACGTGTACATTAATGTATTTTGAAATTGTAGTTTTCTGTACAGCAGTCAACCAGAATGTGAAACTGACTACATTTCTGATTTCTGTTTTGCTGAACTAAGGACTATTGTTTTGTAAGCTGAGCAGAACCGCACAGGGTGAAAAACCAAAATGGACATGACAGGATAAGTGGTGCTAAAATATATTTTCAGTCAGTAGGTCAATCTTTCAATCAGTTACTATTTGAAGGCGTGGCACTACCCTCAACATATGCAAAGCTCAGAGCCTTTTCCACACGTCACCGACAAAGCAGTGCTAGTGTTGGGAGTCAGCACGGTAACCACACAAATAGGATTTTGCACTAGAAGAAATACAAACAGATGATATAATGTGTGTGTGTGTGTGTGTGTGTGTGCAAAGTTACCATTGAGTACCACCTTAATCTACACAAACACCAGAAGCTCCTGATAAAACTGAACACTGACTTTTGAACAGTAAATATCCAAAAATAAATCTGAATCACAAATGAATGTCTTTTGCTACATTCAGCATGATGTGCTGTCCAGTTGCCCCTAGACCAGCAGTCACCATCTCTCCTCAGACTGGAACACAATAGCGTTTTAATAAATACAAGGATCCGGCCCTCGACACAGCCTGCCGTGGGCTTGGCTGGGGGGTCTCTGGTCTCGGGTCTGCTGTAGCTGGGGTCTGAGGTGTGAAATGCTGGTTCTCGGAGCGAGAGGTTAGCAGTTCACCTCCACCAAAAAGCAGGCAGAGAGCTGTTAATGGGATGACTCATGCAGCCTCTGGTCTGCTGAGACGGTTGGTTAGAATACGCACGCTGCTGCTCATCCAGCGGGGCACTTTATTACCCATCCTGCTCCAGAGACGGCAGAGGCCCTCTGCCTCTTGGCCAATGACAAAGGAAGCCCTTTCAGAAGGTCTGGTTAAAAACAAGGGTTTGCATTTATACAATATTCTTTATGCCATAAGTGTAGATATTTATAGAAGACTTTATATGCATCTCAGACAGATGAGGTTTCAGGAACTGCAGGACTTATAAATATAAGTGAACGGAAAGTGAAGACAATATTCTGACTAGTAGATAGGCTACTGTTTATGGCTACACTGACAGTATGTCATACAGTGTGAATAATCATATGACCAAGCATACATGAGAGTGAACTTATTATGGTTCATCACATTTGAAGATTAGTAACAAACAAGTTTATAGCTGAAGTCTGAATTTAATTTGATGCTGATTTTGTTTTGAAAGTTTGAATAAAAAGGTATTTAAAAGAGTGGTTAAATCAGCGGTCACCAGCCAGGTCTGGAAAATCGACCCACCTGAGAAGTCTAGCTCCAGCCATAATCTGCAAAAACGGCTTTGGACAATGAAGTTCATCTGAAGCCCCTGATTGACTAGTATCTCAAAGGGGGCGGGGCAGCAAATTAAATGCAGACAGGAGCCGAAGATTGCAGGAGAGCACAGCTCTGTGAGAAGGGTTGGTTTAAACTGATGAATCAATAATTAATTGTGATGAGAAGGCCTGATTTATTTGAAAGATAAATGAGTCTTTGGGCAGAGCCCATTTCCTTTTTATTCTTTTCTATCAGCCAAAGTCGCAACATAATTAGCTCAAAGATCATTAGCTCTTTAATGAGCCAAACTAGCATTTTAAATTCATAAATAAAAAATCTGTTGAAAATCCCTCTTTAAACTCTTTAAATAACAAGAATAAAATAAAATGCTTCGACAAAAATAAAAGGCTTCTGGCTATTGAACTCAACTCATGAGTCAGAATGAATTATGCTGTGGCGTTTCCGTAAAGGTGAGGCGGCAGCATTCAAATACAGCCAGCGTGCTTTCATTTGCCTCATTTCGTTTCCAAAATAACTATTTTAGTAGGGTTGCGCAAGTGAGAGGTCCCTTTGAAATGTATGAAGGCACTTCACGTTTTACACATTCCTAAAAAATAAAAAATAGGGAGAACTCTTCGCATAGAAGGATTTTCATTTCCAAGCCTGTAAATTGTAAACGAGATGTGTGTTAAGAACTTCCATATAACACAGAGGTTCTAACCTCTACATTGACAATGAGCCTTTACATTATTGTACAAAGATTCTTCATGCCAGTATAAAAGGTTCTTCACACTTTCACAGCTTGCACAGACACATGAAATTATGTGTGGCAATTTAACCTTTAAAACTGAAAAGAACATTTTAGGATTAACCATTAATTTGAGGTTCTTTTGAGAAGTGAAATTGGTTCTCATGCAAAGAGCAGATTCTGGTGCCTTTATTTTTTTTTTTTCAGGGTGTAAGATTAGGGTTATAGCCAGGGTAAAATTTTGGGAAAACTGCAGTTAATTTAATAGATTTTTAGTTCATTAAGCACTATGAAGAATCAAGCCAACTTCTTTGGATACAAACAACTTCCAAAACTTTCTGAGAATTAAGGTTATGGTTTTTTTAAGGCAATATTGAGGTGAACACCATCATGTCTCCTTATTTAAAGTCACTCCTAAAGGTCAAACCTAGTTCTGATGCCCGAATGCCCTGTATATTTCAATGATATCCCTGCTGTAACAATACTGATCCAGCAATCGGCTCATTAAAAGGCTTTTCCTGAAGGTAAGTGAGCATGTTAAGAGGAGGATGGGGTGCTTCAGCTTATTTACATTAAATTCACAGACATACACCACACATGTAGCATCATAACTGGATTAAGCACGGTGAGGCTTGCTGAGACAAGGCTGACTGCGGAGGGACCTCGAGGGCAGAACTGTGGAGCTGGAGGAGCCGTTTTTCCTTTCCCACGGCATCCTCTTGCCTCACCTGCTGGGTGCAGCTTGCAACTGCAGTCCCAGGAAGCTCACCCACCCCCGGCTCAGGCTCCATCACAACACATCCTGCCCCCTAACAGTGTAGTTCCTGCCACTGACCCACTGTCCATTAACCTCCTGTTTGAAGTTTTCCTGAGAGCCACAAATAGCAACTGGCTGTGCAGGACACAAAGACTTGCACTGTCACTGGAGGCAGCTTCCATTAGTAGCACCTGAAATCGGAGTTTGTGCACATACAACCAACACAACTATGCCAAATGGTACACAAACACACAACAACAAAAAAAAACTATAATAAGGAGATTACTTTAAGAGCTCAATTGCATAGTGGTCATTACTGGGTTGACTTTCGCTGTTCTTCATTAATAAACAAAAGATCAAGGTAACTGGAACTGCAAACTGGCTGCCTTCGCTGGTACCATTAGTTAAAAATAAACTGGAAGCCCTCACTGTGGTGCTCAGGTAGATTAAAAATCTAAAGCTCACCTAGAAAGCCAAAAATGGTCTGAAGACCCACCTCATCACCAGACATTGAGAAGCGCATCTACATGTTCATACCCATCTTTCAAAACACAAATTTTACACACACAAAAAACGTACTTCTGCATGTACATGATCAGAACATGTTTTATAGCCTGTAAAGCACAGACAAAAATTGCTTTGGATAAGAGCATCTACCAAATGAATTTATATGTGAATGTTTATGTAATGTGAATGTAACAGAGTGGAGACCGATTCTTAAAGTGGGGTCAATGACCATAAATAAACAAACATTAATGCCATAAACACCATGATCTATGAATAAAGACTGCCTTTCATTCTCACTCCCATTCCCAATTCTTTCCAAAGCCAATAGTCTACAAACTCTCATAATATCCTAAAGTCATTAGGTTATACTTGAATTAGGGATGGGTGACATGACACAAATATTATATAAAACATTTTAATTTTCCATGACAAACTTTCAGTGCAATGAATGCCATGTTTCCAAAAATGGGTGGATAAAGTAAAGTGGCCCCTTATTATCATGGCACATAGTGTGAACAATGTGAAATTCTTTCTGCCATCAGTGAGGAGCACCCAGGAGCCGGGTGTGCGGACAGTACCCTGCTCCACGGTACATAAGCGATGACGCTAGCAGTGCTGGGATTCAAACCCATGACCTTCTGATTTTACTTTTTAAAAAATGCACTTGGGAGTAAAGAATGCTCTAAAATGTTTACATGCTATGTAAAAACTACTTTGAAAAAGACATTTTGATCTCAGAGATGCTAAACCTTGAAAAGACTTAACATCATAACAATCATATGAATGCAACGCAAAACAAAAACATAATATCGACATCAGCAGTATTTTTGAGTTTATAATTTGAGCCCATAAATATCCACATTTCGTAGGATGTACATGTTTATGTCTTCCCCTGTGCTCCTTACTGTAACAAGGGATGCAAGGGAAGACCGATAGAAACCTCAGATATCCAAATCAGCATGTTTTATGTTTCTAAACTCAGTCCACCAGCCGTGTCTTGTTTTCTGCTGAACTCCTGCTGCAAGTCTCTTGACCACCGGTTCCAGTTTCCACGGCTTCATTCATAGTCCCAGGCTTGAGCAACAATTGGATCTGATTTTCAACTGGATCAGATTTTTTCAGAATAATCATTTTGACACACATCATTTTAAAAAGCTCCTACACCTTGGGTGAGTAGAAAATATGACATTAATATCAGTTATTTTTCCCTGCAATTATCCAAATATCTATTCAGTAACTCTAATGAATCTAAATGTACACCCCAAGTTGAAAGCAGAAATACAGTCCCATTCAGGAAAGAACTGAGAAGTTTGAAAACACTAAAGGCTTTTACGATGTGACCTCCAGCAGCATGTGTGTGTTCCTGGAAAGCGCCCTGAGCAAACACTGCCCTTTAAGCCTTAGTGCTGATATAATGAAGACCTGGAGGACCCCTAACGCCTCTCTTTCAACTTCCCTCTCCCTCTCTTGCTTCATTTACGTCTCTTTCTCTCTCTGTCTTTCTCGCTCTCTGCAGTGGGCCTCTTTGGCTCAGTGACAAAACCCATCTGATCAGCTTTTAATGCTCTTAAACTATCATCTGGGACGAGCGTCAACTCCAGCAAGCTGAACAGCGAATGGGTCACCAAGGCTGCACAATACAAGCAGAAAACTAATTTCGCTAGCATTGATTATATTGATCATAAAGATGCAGCCTTGATTGCAATGTAAAATTAGAATAAAATCAGAATCAGTAAACTTCACTGATCCCAGAATAATGACTGCATACACATAGAGATGAATATTTAAAAAAATGCAGAATATGTTCGTTAATCAACCCAGCATCAACCCAAAAGTCATCTCATTGTACTGACACATTGACATCTACTGTATCTATCTGTCAAGGATATTCTTACTGGTCTATCAATAAAGGGACATGCACAAAGATTTTCTTTGTTTTTACATAAATACCAGTAATTATGGATCACACTAAAGGTCAAAAAAATCCTCAGAATATTTTTAAATGTGTGTACCCAGATAAGGCCTTGGCATATTGTTTCTATTGTCTGTATTGAGAATAGTTCCTCAAGCCACTAGAGATCAAGGGACCTAAATCCTGAATTTGTCATTCAAGAAAGCACAAACATATTTCTTCTACCCAATGTTGCTCATTATTACTCAGGAAAAAAGTCTGATTGACATGTCTGTGCACCAGCTGTCATGCTCCTGCAAAATCGATAGATACTGTTGTGGACGACCACAAGAAACGTGATCTCTGTTTTCTTTACTGACCTGCTCAGGCAGCAAGCTGAGAGCTGACCGCTCCTGCTGAGGGAAATCCGCACATCCAGGAGGAGGAGGTGTCATGTGTTACTGTTCTGTAATAACTGTTGTAAAGTAGTAATTTAGGTCACCAAGTGAACTGCAGAAACGTTAACACACCAAGAAAGGTGAATGAGGCATCACTAGCATTTCAGATGATTCCCTTCAAACAATGGATCTTAATTTATATTTATTTTCTGTAAATTGTGCGTATTTCCAATGCAAAACAGAATCTTTAGATTAACATTTATATCAATTTCTGATTGTCCAGTGTTTAGTAGATAAGGTAGTTAAGCATGGGGTTCAGACAGTTCCTAAAACGTATATACATTAAAAAGAAAACAGGAGGGAGTGAGAGAAAGAGAAAAAGAGAGAGAGGGAGATACAATCTAAACCAATAATACATATTTTGGCTGTTGCATTGACAAAGAACATCAGCAGATTTACCTCTTTTTCTGCAAAAAAAAGTTCTGTTCTGGCTCACTCAACAAATGTTGCAGAATTTCAATGAAAAACTAATTCAGAGATTGAAAAGGTGATTCCCAAGTGGAACCAAAAAAGGTGACGCTAGTAAACTGTGAAGACCTCAGTGGGCACGATGTTTGAAAGGAAATCTTTATTATATTGTGCAGTACTTTATAATGGGATTTTTTTTTAAATTAATTTAATACTGCATTCTTGTCTTTGTCTCTCTGTGTGCCTGTGGAGTTATTGCAATTTTCTTTCCAAAGTTTTCTCATTCAAATTCTGAATCAGAATGCAACAAATGAGAATGCAAGAGAACCGTTTTTGGCTGGAAATAAATAACAGAACAGAAGCTTGCAAGTAGTGATCCATCTTCTTTTGATGAGGCATCTTTGATTAGATTGGACATAGTGGAAATGCTGAATCCCAAAACAGAACAGCTAAATTGCTGTGATGTAAAGTGGCCCCTTATATTCATGCATGAACACACCACAGCACAGCACAGGAGCAGGGGACTACCACCAATGAGGGGCGCCCAGGAAGCAATGTGTGGGTACAGTACCTTGTTTAAAGATACCTCGCAGTCCAGGGATTCCAACCCATGACCTTCTGATCTCAGGGCAAACTCCCTAACCATTAGCCCACCCGCTGCCCTGTACACTGAATAGGTGAATGTGTGTAAATGAGCTGATTTTTGTGATGTAACAAAAACAAAGAATAAAAATTGCTTTTGAAGCTCAAGACTGGACAGTGAGCTAGATTAAAATTTCACAACATTTTCATAGCACATCCAACTCATTTAATTCATAAAAGAAAGAGAACTTTGGTTTTTCATGATTCAGTTTTTAAAAAGTGTATACAGTACAGAGAATTTTTTGAAATGTTTTATTTTGACTCTTAATTATATTTTATACTGCTCTTGTCTTTGTGGAGAGAACGGAAAAAATACCCTTCATTACATCCTCAAATCCTTAAAAGAACCGAATAGTTGTGTGTATGCAAATGAGGTGTTTTGTTATACACACAATATATTCAAAATAGACAGTTTTGCATCTCAGGTCTGGACAGTGAGCTGTAAAATTTTTACAAAGTTTGCATAGTATATCCAACTCATTTATTTCATGAAAGATGAAATGGGACATTTTGTTTCTAGACAAAATCCAATTGTAATGTGGCCAGAAATACAAAGTTGTTTTGTTTATTTTGGGGGATGCCAAGTCTGCATCAATTTGTGTCCACTCGTGTCCTGTTTGATGCATGATGACAGGCTATGATCCAGCAGGAAGCACGGCGGATTATCCCTTGGTCAGCTAGTGGACTGAGTGACTCAGCCCATGCAGACCCAGATGGTGCGAATAAGGAACCATTTGCGAGTTAAAAGTGACAGAACTAAAATCACCAACACAGCAGAGGCCTCTCCTTGAGGATCTCAACATGTTAAAAAAAAGTCCCCTGTTGCGGAAAACACTGTATAAATGTTGACCGTGTCAAATACAGAGTGATGGACTGTATATTCTCCATGAGCTTTTACATAACTTTTCGTCTTTTATCAATGTTGTGCCAGACCATGTGTCATAATACCAAAATTCATTTTCTTTCTTAAGACTTTAGATATTAACAGGGTCATGTATCCTATATGCAGCAAATTACTTGCCTCGTGTCACATGATGGGCCCTGCCATCACCAAAACAGGGGAAACAAGGAACAAGGAAAAACACAAAGCTAATAAAAGTGCATACAGTCAGAGTTTAGCTGCCCCTTCCTGTCATGTTCTGTTGATTTTCTAAGAGAAAATAAGTGCACATCCTAACCAAAGCACTTAAATATGATATTTATAGAGCACAGTTATTATTTATTCATTCCCCCTGAATGTTACATTAAGCAAATTAACAGTAATTGTGCATTTAACATGTATAGTGTTCTCTGTAGAGTATGTGAACTTATTTTCTGGTTTTGAACCGGAGAGTTCAGGGTGAACAGAGTAGAGAATGAAATGCCTTTTTTATTTTTGTAATTCACATTGTGTTACTATTCTGGGGTTATTAACCTTCCAACCCAGAGTGTGATCTCTAAGACTCCTGGATGTCTGTTACACTTGTTTTAATCCATATATGAATAATGTCTATGTTGGGATGCAGCTTACGCCAGTAAGGCATACACTGAGATTCTTTCCTTCTCAAAAGTGTAAAGTGAACTGGGGGTAAAGACATACGATACTGTTTCTTTATATGACAAATACTGCAATATTTAACAAAAAAATATATATATCCACATGTTCCATTATAACACCCCTAAAATACCTATTACTGGCAATAGCTGTAACAGACAGTATTTAGTGCAGGCTGAATATAAACATACAGTAAACATGATGCGGATACTGTGAAAATCATGCAATGCGCCTCAGTGGCAGTGGCTGAGTGCCACTGAAAGCTGGTCCCAGGAATAATGGGATGTCTTGTAGGCGGTTGTTTAAAACGTTAACCTGCCACCGAATGCTGCCTGTAGAGCTTATGGGTGCATTATCCTAATGACGTGCGGGCTGGAATTAAAATAGCGCAACACTTCGGAGTGCCGCTGCCTTCTGACCTCACTCAGCAGGGCAGGAAGCCGGGGAGGTGAGTCGGAGCCGCTCAGGGGAATAAGTGGGCCAAGCGATCACGGAGCGAAGGGAGGGCTGGGTCTCAAGAACCAGGTGACTGCTGCTAGGCAACACAGGAAGCACAGCAGCTCATTACGTCACTCTCCTGAGATGTGATGGAGAGAGACATGCTCAGCTTGACTATGGTGTAGCATGAAGCACGCCAACTGAAAACAACACTGTGAGGACATAAGCTGGGGCAGCGGCATAAAGACAGCAAGTAACTGACCATTGGCTTTGACTCTCCAAACCACCATTTCAGTTATTTCTGTGATTAGACTGCAAGGGCAAAGTTTGGGGACACAGTGCCTTTTGTTGTGACAATTCAGTGAAGCTCGAAAAGATCCCTGTGAGGATGTATTTAAACAATTTTGATGTTGTGATGTCACAAAAACTAGCACATTTCCATATATCCAGCCCACACTACCTTAGTCCTGCCCATCAACGTCGAAAAAATAAGGAGAGTTTCAGTCTGGGCTGCTTTTTGCATGAGGCAGCAAATAAAACAGCTTGTCCTGATAGATTGGGCAAATTCTGCAGAACTTAACTGGTTTTCCTATCTGTTATGAAGAGCCTGAATCTCCTGGAAGGGTCTGAGAGCAAATGGGTGCCAGTTTCACAACAAGGGAATGTGATGGAATGTGACTTTTTTTCTGAATCAGACAGCATCTTTCAGAGGGATATTAAAAAATGTTTCTGATTTAATCTAACAAATGGTCCGTCATGTAGACTGATAAACTCTACAAATATGTCATTTATAGTTGCTGAGTGGTCAGCTGTCTGATATTAGAAAAATGTGCATTTGATCCTCAAAGTTATGGCAGCCATCCTAGTGTGTGAAGCCATCCAATGATGTTACATTAGAGGAAGTAAAAAAAAAAAAAGTGATGGAGCTTCTTGAGGAAACACATGCTTCTTCTTCCCAGATTGTTGGCCCTTTTAGCTGTGTGTGCTTTAACTGTCGGGTGCTCAGGGCCCTGAATGTGGCAGCACTGCAGATGGAACGCTGTGTCTTTGTTATTTCCTTGAGTACGGCAGGTATGGCAGGAGCCCAAGCGCACACAGGGAAACTGTCCTCCACCAGACCTCTAAAGTCTCAGCTGGGAGACGAAGCCACTGCAGCACAAACCCCCACACTGCCCTGTGCTGCATCGCCACACCGTCACACACCCCTGCATCCTAAACGACTTCCCAGAAGAGCTGACACACAGAGCTGTTCCATGCCTTGAGCTGAACTACACCATCAGTGCTGAAGCTCCTCTGGAAATCTTGCCTGCATTAGTTTTAAGGAACAGTCTGATGAAAAATTACATTTGCAACTTTCCTCTGACCTCAGACGGGGGTGGGCTTGATCTGAAGACCAAATTTTGGTTCTTTAGTTTTTGACTGGAACTATGCTAGGCTAATATAGCTAAAAAAAAAAAAAACACTAGAAGTCAATAGTCACCCAAAATATATCACCAAAAGTCTACACCCTTATAAACCACATCTACAACTTCATGATGGTGGTACAGAGTTGTCAGTGTGGTTAAGGAAGCAGCAGGACTTACTGTGTGGTTGGCCAGCAGGTTGGCTCAAGCTCATTGGTAGCTATTCGATTCGATTGCTTATTACTTGGGATTGTAGCTCAATCATGGAATAAAATTGGTCAATTTCAGACTTGTCTAGGCCTATCCACTGCAAATACATATTAAACTGATTCCTTTAGGGCCATCACTTTAATCAGTGATGCACTAATTATTGATGGCTTAAAATTATGCTCACAATTTATAAAGACAAACACATCACTGTATTGCACATGAGTGAGACCCCAGCTGCATGTTTCCTCTCCTCCAGGATCAATAAAGACTCCTGATTCTGATGCATTTTACTGTGTAACAGCACCCATTTGTGAAGAATCTGCTGAACACAGATATAAAACGACCTGCTGATTCTCTGCTCATCATAAAAACATCACTTCAAAGCAAATTCCGGGAGAATGTGAACCTGTAGACCACAAAGTTGCAGGTTCAAACCCCCTACTTTCTACCACTGTGTCCTTGACAAAGACACTTAAACCTCAGTTGCTCCAGCAGGACTGTCCCTGTAACTAATGGTTGTCACTCTGGGTAAGTGTGTCAGCCAAATGCCATAAATGCATAAATGTAGTTTGAAATCCCTAAAAACTGAGGTAGATCACTATGAAGTGCGCTTTAGGGGGGAGATTGCACCCACTAAATCTGGGCATTTTACTAAAGTAAGTTATATTGTCATTGGTGAACTAAAATGGGAGAGCATTATATCTAGTCAATACCTCTTAAATGTCTCATTCTGAGACTGAAAGAAGACGGGAGATGATGTAAGAGGAGAGTTAGGATGACTCCAAGGGAGCACTGTTAGCATTATTAAATTAATTTTTTGTAATGTTTCATTTCAATTCAATATTCACTGGGTTAACATTATAGCCATTGGAAATGAGATGAGTGATATTTAGATAGGAGTTTAAAGAACAGAGCTCAGTTAACTTGTAGCTCTATTAGATCTGCCTCTGCCCCGTCGTCTCACTCAGCCTAAACTTTCCGGTCATGTTTAGAAAGAACAGGATTTTTCAGTTTTTCAGATTCATTATCCCTTGTCCTCTCACTGCTATTCCTGGAGTTCTCCCGAACTGTTCTGAGTCCACTAAACAGAAATGAAATGTTTCATCATGCACCTTTTTAATGCAAATTCTAATTAACTTTTTTGCACTGGAAGTCAACCAAGGCTCTATCAGCATAGTTTTGGCAGACAGATCTAAAGTCATTCCTTAAACTGGAAAAGATTAAATTCTCTCTTAGAGGGTTGACTGAGAAGTTTTACACCACACCGCCTTTCCTTTCATATTTTGATAAAATGACCACAGTTCTCTTCACTTAGAATTCCATCAATTTTAATTGTTTTTGTATCCAACTCAACACATTGTGTGACTGTCCAATTTTTTCAAGCTTTCAATGCTTAATTATATATGAAACCCAGTTGCTCTGAATGAAATATTGCTTTATGAAAGTGGAAAAGTCTGTGTTGGCTTGTCTTTTATGACAATATCTTCATTTATTTTATCTCTTATTTGTTTTGTTTTTGTGTATGTGTTTTTAAAACTTATACAACAGGTTATATTTGTACTCACTGTAAGATGCTCGATAAACACGAGATAATGTCCTAATAAAATTAATTTATATATTAAAAAAATAGCCAACTAGTGCACACTTGCTTTAGCCAACTAATTAGCATACATGCTAGGTAGCTTGTCCACTACACACAGATGGATCTTCAGTATTAGGAACCCACTCCACAGCCCACCTCCTAGTTGAATTTATCCTCAAAACTAATGAGTTCAAAATATTTTAATGTTTTATTACCAGCTAGCAAGCGCAGAACACGATTCAATTTCAATAACACGATTGTTGGCCGGCTACATCACTTAATGATATTCACGTTCTTCTGACCACCCTTACATCAGTGCTATTTGATAAAAGTGATAAAAAGTGAAGGACTACCTAACATCAAATGCACATTAGAATCAATGAAAAAAAGGAAGCATTAAATAATATAAAACAAATACATTAGGTTTTGTGCGGTGGTTAGAGCTGATTAGAAGAACACAGGTTTTACATCCTGATTTACTTAAAATGAAGCTGAATCCCGTATTTCATAAACTAAATGAGTACGAATATTTTTGTATACATTCGAATCAGCTTTTAGGAATATAATGTTCAGCTAAACAGGTTTTAAATATAATTTTCTGAAAATGTATCACAGTACTGTAAATGCAGATAAGTTTGTTTTTTAAAGGAAGTGTTCCTAAAACAAGAAACATTAGAAAAAGAAAAACTATCTACAAATAAGTCATAATAATTTGATACAATTGTAACTGCCAGGATGACTTATTCTGTATTGTATGTTCCACCACTCTATACACAATAGCAATAAAACCTAGACAATATACAATAGTGATTCTAAATTCATTAATTCAGGACCATCCTTGAGATGTTAAACTGAACCGACTGTTCATGTGCCAACACTCGGACGCATCAGCCACAAACAGCCCGAAATGACTGGGTAAGAGGTGACAGACCCTGAAATATGAAGTAAGACAACGTAAGACGTCTAGACAGGAGGAAAACGGAGAAATGTCTGATATGAACGCACCTCCCTCATAATTACAGTGTAATCCATAGTAAATCTGCACAGTCCACCACAGAGTAATCCAAACCGTGACTTAGGGTTATTAATTGTGGAGGGTCACAAATAAACGGATTGCATTTAACAGTATGGGCACTCAATTATACCTAGTTTAAATCGGACTGTCAAACATGGACACAAACAACCCACAGGACTGTTTAGTGTGGCCGTGAATTGTGCACTTTGATATTCCTCCTTAACACAGATTTTATAGAAATGATATACTCAATAGTAAAAGTCACTGTTAATCACAATAAACCATGTTATCCCAAAAACCCTGTAATCAAGAAATGCACCACTCTTTGCATGATGAGAGCCATATTAGCATGTGGGCTAATACCTTGAGAAAAGAATCTGTAATATAACATTGTGTTCCTCAACAACACAACATTATGCTCTTCACATGCATTAAACCTCAAATGCTGAAGAAAAAGCAGAGTGGTTACGTGACTGACTGATGTTATGTCTGATCTTCAGCTGCTTGACCTGCATGCCCACTCATGACTCAGTTGCTTGCAGTTCTAAGCATTTCAGGTTTAACACGCCGCCCAAGGCTTTGCTGCAGTTTATGCTACCTTTCAGTTAAACCTGCAGCCCACCATCACCAAGATCACATACTTGCTTCTCACACATCCATGATTGGCCTCTAGATTTCAGGAAGCCTGCTCAACTCTAAGGGCCAATCATTTCCAAACATGTGCATGTAGATCTCAAATTACAAATGCTAACGATTCCCAAACAATGAAGAACAAATCCTCCAAAATACTTTCAAACAATTAGAGCAACAAAGCCTAACAAAGTCGACCAGACATTCATTCAGAGGAATAGATTCCTTTTACGCTTCAAATAGCTAAAAGTTAGCTTAAACTCTGTGAACAAAATGTTCCAAACCTTTGAGAGTTTAAGACTCTCAGAAGAACAAAGATTTCTAAACTCTCCTAAACTCTGAAACCCAAAGTATCAGAAACTTTGAGGCACAAAATCTCCAAAACTCTGAGGGCCAGAGACCTAGAAGGACAAAAAATGCTGAGGAAATACACCTTTCAAACCTGGGGCTGGTTTCTAAGATGGGGATTATGCCTAATCCAAATTTTTAATGGACATTTGCTATTAAAATGAAAATATAGTCCATGACTTCATTCCAGACTGGCCCAAAGACTCTCAAAAGAATAAAGTCTCTCCAACTCTTCAAAACAAACAAAAAAGAACATGTAAGGTCAGAGACTCTCTATGGAAAAAGGTCTGAGGGCTGAAGGTGAAAGAACAATGGATCAAAATTTAGAGGACATACTACTCATCACTCACATGTCACACCTAAACACAGCCTTGACTACAACTGAGCTCTGAAGTTAAATATAAACACAGGTGAAAACAGTGTTTAAAACTCTGCCTTGTATAATGCAGAAGAGTGTGTTTACATTCTCGCAAAGGCCTGTCGAGTCACTGAGCTATGAACAGAGGAGGAGGGCATGAGGGGGCATAGGTCATACATACCGTGCTGCCAAGGCAACATCTGTTTTTCAATTTTTAATGTTCTGAAATACCTAAAAATTTCCACTCTCCTGCATTCTTCGGCTCTCTGTCTCTGTCTTTCTTTCATTCCTCTCTCTGTCCTACTTGAGGCCCCAATATGAATCCACAGCAGGTGAAAAACAACAAAACGCTCAAGAGCAGACAACAGTATTCACCACACAGTAAAAACATTTTTCCAAATTCTTAAGCACAACTGGAACAGTCAGGTTTTCACTCATGAATTGTCCAAGTCATTATTTGTAATTTTGCCCGGTCTGTAATTTAATAAGGTACATAATGTGAGGCAGGAAAGAGCACTTGCCCTGTATTTGAATGCTGCAGCTACACCTGCACCAAAATGCCACGGAATAATTATGCATGACTCATCGCCTCTAACTTTCTATCTAGAGTTTTATTTGATTCCTGTTATTAAAATTGGCAGCTGATTATTTCTCACTTAAAAGTTTTTTAAATGCCTGCTAAGCCAATAATGTTATCCTTTTTGCAAAAGTCAGCCAAAAAAGGGCTGTAAAGAAATTGGGATCGGCCTTAAAGCCTCATGACTGGTGCATCGTTAACTTAGAAAGGTTTTCTCAGACGTAGGTGTATGTGACGGGTCGGCAAAAGATGTTGAACAAGTTCTTATGAAACAAGCATGCATGCGCACGCACACACACACACACACACACACACACACACACACACACACACAGAGTGCTGTGTTCAGGGAAAGCAGCTCTAACTGACTGGCAGCCATAAACCAGCTAATGCTTCACATTTACTACAAACACAACTTCCTAGAAAAAGCAGTTCAAAGTCTGTTCCCTTAAAACCAGACAAAGCCAATCAGAGCAAACCACAAAATCCCAGGTTCAAGGTCAATGCTACCCCAAAGCTCATACTATAATGAGGGCTAGCAAACCCTGCTGCGTGTGGTGCGCTATTAAATCTACAATCAACTAGTTTACTGGCATAAATAGCACCAATGCTGCACCAGGACCAACAATCCAGGAACACAAGAGCAGAGCAAACATTGCTTTAGTACATTTTAGTAGGTGTGCTGTGTGTTTAAGAGCCTCTGTTTCAGGGTTAAAAACCTTTGGAGGCTCTGGGCAGACCTTTAGAATATGACAAGAAGATGTATTCCATTGGTGAAGCATTAATACTAACATTAGGCTGCAAAAATAATGTAATTGGCCAAAATAGTAATGCAAAGGCTGGCACAGTCCTTGTGTGTTGATAGGATCTGTGTTTTTGTCATGGCAAAGCAAAATGATCCTTCTTATCTTGCATTGACACAATCAAAGTGCACCTTGTGGTTTACAGCGGGCTCTACGAGGAAATACTCCCCCTCAGTAACCCCTCTCATTCTCCCATGATGCTCCTTCGGTAGCAGATTGCTTGGTCAACAATAATTAAAACTACAGGGCTCATTTTGAAAGAGACACATTTGTTTAATTGCTTTTAAAATATTTGGGAGCCAAATTATATAAGGAGCCTTAATCTCTAAAAATACTGTCAGGGCATATTTTGTCCCCAGTCTTACCCCATGTAAAGAGCTTCAAAACGAAACAAGTAATCATGACATTATCTAAATTTTCGCCAAAGTAAAACACAAATTCTCATGTAGTTAATATTTATTTGTGCTCTGCAACAGGTTGCCAGGCCATGTGGATCATTTCAAACAAAACTCTTTGTCAGCACTGCTCTCATTAGAGCTGGGTCGGTCGTGAATAAGTCGGGATTCTTGAATTATTTTGGGAGAACGAAGAGCCGCTTGGTAATAGACATAGAATATTACTAGACTGACCACAGACATAGAATATTACTGGACGCCTCATGACCAGCTGCATTGTATGTCAACTTCGCCATCATTGCGGGAGGCACTTCTGTGAAGTGAAGAAGCGGATAAAGATGCCTCGAACATGTTTTGCCTGTATGCTCTAAAGAAGATCCCGAGGGATTACATTTCATAGGTAAGGCTGAACAATTGCTTCAAATATATTTGGTCATTTCAAAATCATGTTTTAAAAACCTTAACTTTAGCTGAGCCAGGCTAAGGGAGCAAAGCTATGCATTCCTGTGTTCGTCAGCCTCCAAACGTTTTGACTAAACTTACGCACTATTTAGACTGTTAGTTAGCTTATTAGTTAACTTAAGGTTTCCTAAAGAAATCCACCTCAGTTTAATATCTAATCATTAACCAAGCTAGCAAAGCTATGCATCACTGTGTTCAAGTCAGTCTCCAAACAAAGTTTTGGCTAAATGCAAGCACTATAATATGGGATTTTATAATGGCCAACATAATCTGATCAATTGTTTAGCCTTACCAGAGTTTATTGTGATGTAAGCTGGTAACAGAGGGGAAAGTCAAAATATTGGAGCCTGTTATCCGACAGTAAACATAAGGGCAAGCAGTCGGTGTATCTTCGATAGATCAGTTAGTCTGGGCCACTGTTTGGAATTGACAACCATCATTTTATGCTCTTGTCTTTATTGTGTCGGTCTTCCAAGCACTAAGGCTGCACCGCACTACAAGACTGAACTCTCTTCAATTACAGAGTGGCAACACACGGAAAAGGCTGTGTAAGACAGCTCTGTTCAAAGGGTTTTAGATCCAGTCTGGCATATATTTAACACCACGCCACTATAGTGATAACACATTAACCACATAGTATGTGTGTGAGAGAGAAAGTACTGAGTGAAATATTTTCACAAATGTTTTCTTAAGCCTACGTGTATACAATAAAAATATTGTATTTTATGGGGTCTTATTGTGTTTTCATCAGAAAAACACATTTACATGGTGCTTTTGCCACTTGCACTATGGTGACATGCTGACTTATCGTGTGAACTGGGAACAGTGAATGAGGCTTCTACCCTGTCTGTATATGCATTTGGGAGCCAAAGGAGTCAGATCTTAGTGATCTGATTCAAAGATCCGAATCATTAAAAATTCACATAACTAATCAGGTGATAGTGTAGTTGAAACGACTCTTATTGAGCATATTTGCACATTATGAGATGTCACTTTTCTTGCACTTTTATTTTAATTTCTATCGTTTTTGAGAGACAATCGCCATTGTCGACGGAAATGAAAAAAAACTAGTCGCAAAATAAAAAATCTAGTTGCATTGGCGACCATTTTAGTCACCATCTGGAGCTCTGGGATGTGACAGATTAAATTCTGAGTCCTTAAATAGGGACATTATTCATTCATTCCACTCCAACTCTTCTCAATTAAACAGAACAGTCCTGACAGACAGCAGGGGTCAATGAAGCACTTCAGATCAGGAGTTGATAGCTGTGTGGTTGTCTAAGGGTCCGAAAAAAACTCACAATTGTTTTACACATCCAGTCGAAGGTCCTTCTTTTACAACAGATGGCTGGGGTTAACACATTTAAGCATCAGGGGGCTTTCTTGGAAACATTTAATGGCATAGACTAGTTAGCAAAAGGGACTTAGGCAGATGGTGCTGTGCTAAGTGGCTCTTTAACACTTGATCCTGGACCGGTTTTGCCTCTTCTTCTATTATGTTCCTGATTAGGGTCTGTGCAAGACAGCAGGTCTGGCATCAGCACTAAAAAGAACATGTGCAATAGTCTTATCGTGTGCAATATCACTACTTTTGTCACTATTATTTGCAATAACAGTCTCAGTATTGAGAAAACTCCAAGCCATTGTTTGGAGATTGTTTTATTATTATTACTATATTTTATACTGTGGTTTGTGTGTCTGGGTCTAGGGATGGGTATCGTTAAGGTTTTACTGGTATTAATACTTTTATCGATACCGCTTATCGATTCATACTTTTATTGTGTTTTTTAATTAAAAATTAATTGAGAACAGAATAACAACACTTTAATCCTAATTCTAACCCGAATATAAAAAAGTTGAACTCACTACAAATTAACTTTTAGGTAAGCTCTGCTTTATAATTTTATTATTATTTATTTTCATTATTATTATTTGTAAATGCAGCACTATAGCAGTACAGGTCATTTTAATGTTTAATATTTATTTAGGCTACTGAATAAAATGCTCTAAATATTTAGCCTATATGTAGGCTGTGTGTAAATCAATGTGTGTTTATTCAATTATTAACACTGATTTAGAGCCTTTATGTGATGTTAATGTCGTTATTTTAACTTAGAAAACATACCTGAGAGGTGGATAATGAAGTAGAACTAGCATTTGTCTTTATGCAGATAATGCACTTTGGCTGGACGTTTTAATACATTTCTCATGTTTCCGCCTTTACGATCTTTTTGCACTTGTTGCAGCAAGCAATGTCCGTGTCCACAGGGGTGAAATGAAGCCATATTTTGGATCGTTAGGCTCTCTCCACCATTCTCACTCCATAAGCACAAGCTCTTTTGCCTTGTGTGCGCCCGAGCCCTCTCGTCTTGTGTGCGCGGGAGCCCTCTCGCCTTGTGTGCGCGAGAGCCCTCTCATCTCTCGTCTTGTGTGCACATGAGCCCACTCGTCTCTCGTCTTGTGTGCGCGTGCCCTCTCCTCTCTCGTCTTGTGTGTGCGTGAGCCCTCTCGTCTCTCGTCTTGTGTGTGCGTGCCCTCTCATCTCTCGTCTTGTGTGTACGTGTCCTCTCGTCTC
>JBBMFX010000134.1:1090709-1107358 GCA_037832545.1 Rhabdalestes septentrionalis | reverse complement strand
CAGCCCTCCTCATTACTCCCAGGTGAAGCCCATCCTCCCCTAACTGGCTGGAGTAATGAGGAGGAAACTGACCAAATTAGGAAAACATCAGAAAACAGACGGGGGTGCCCTCTAGCGGACACCACCCGTCACAACTGTGTGTAAAAAGGGATCACTGCATCAATCTGAAGTTGGCTGCTTTTTAAATGATTTATAAACTACAAAAGAATAAATACCAGTAAAATATGCACACAGCTCTCCAGTTATTAATGAGGTTTTGTGTAGTGATTTGATTATATCTGTTCCATATTTTTCTTCCATCCTCATTTATTGGATGAGGCCATGAGGTCAGAGATTAACATTTACTTTTATGGCATTTAGCTGACGCCTTTATCCAGAGCGACCTACATCGGTGCTCAAATAGTCGTATCTGGTTTAGTTACCTTCTGTGGAAGTCCAGCCAGTGGAGAGTTACAATAGTCCAGTTTGGAGATGACCAGAGACTGGACGAGAAGCTATCATGGTGAGAAAGGGTCAGATTCTTCTGATGTTGTAGAGGAGGTATCTGCACGTTCTGGAGATCTGGTCAAACTGTGTTGAGAAAAACAGATCTTCATCATGTGTTACACCAAGATTTCTTACCTTTTTAGAAGGGACGATAACAGAGGTCTCGACATAAACAATGAGATTTTGGCTCAGTGAAAGACTCCCTTTGATAAAGAGGAGCTCAGTCTTGCTGGGGTTCAGCTTGAGGTGGTGGGCCACCATCCAAGTGGAGATGACAGTTGGCCAGACAGTCTGAGATGTGGGAAGAGGCCTAGTTGTTTTACTGGAAGTGGTAGGAAAAGCAGTGTGAAGCAATTACCTCCCCAAGGGAACCAGTTTATAGAGAGAATAGAAGTGGCCCTAGGTCTGAGCCCTGTGGAACACTGGTGGATCGACTTCATGGAGCAGAATGGGAGCCTTGCCATACTACTTGGTAACTCTAGTCATTTAGGTAGGAAACAAACCAGTGCCCAATATCCCAAGTTTGGAGAGAGTGGCGAGGAGGATCTGATGGTTGACTGTGTCAAAGGCAGCAGAGAGGTCAAGGTGGTACAGAGCCGATAACAGATCTGCTGATCTCACTGCATGAAGTTCTTCTGAGATGTAAACCCAGGCTGGTGGGGTCCAGAAACCTCTTTTGAGAGAGAAACACGTTGTTTTGGTTCTAGACGGCGCGTTCTAAGACTTTGGAAAGGAAAGAGAGAAGGGATACCCGTCTGTGGTTGTTGATGTCTGAAGAGTCCAGCGAAGGATTCTTCAGAATTGTTGTGACTACTGCAGACTTGGAGGCAGATGGAACATATCCAGTTGTCAAGGAACTGTTAATAATGTAGGCAATATGTGGGATGAGATGTCATCTAGATTGTGCCCGATGAGAGAGGTTTGAGCGGAGACATGGTTGGTTTGCTGGACCTCAGGAGTAGTGACACCTCCTCAGGAGAGAGGGGTGTGAAGGCGTCGAACATGGCCAGGTCAGGTTCAAAGCATGAAATTATGTTGAGAAAGACTGAGACGCATGAAACGGCATCTACTTGAGAGAAGCAAACCTGTACTCCCTCCTCTGCCTGTGGTGCGAGGAGTGTGAGAGAAGGCGAAGACAGGAAAGGGCTATTGTAGTCACCGTGTCCTCAGGTGTGATCTAGGTCTCGGTGAGGGACAGAAAGTGAGTGGATGGTCGCCAGTCCAGAGATGAAGTCAGCCTTCTTGACGGAGGATTGGCAGTTCAGCTGACCACCATGGACCACTATAGAAGACTGTGGAGAAAAATGTAGCTGGGGGACATAATGGTATTTCTGCAATGCTTACGGGTGAAGTACCTTCTTGGACCTTGGACCAAAAGTTGTCAGAACTGGTATAGGTGTGAGGCACATTATATTGAGACAATGTTGAGAGAAAAGGAAAAAAGGATACTTAGTCGGACGTAGTTTGTTGGAAGTAGTTAGAAGCCACTCCAACCCCTTGACACCTAATTACCTCAGGCCTACTGAAACCAGGGGAGCCTTGGTCTAATTAGTAGCGCATATGTTGGTATAATTGTGGTGAATTAAGCTGGTAACATCAATTACTAATTATTTGAATATAACCAGTAAATGTATGTTGTCAATCACATTAGTGATTACTTTGCCATTTGAATGATAAACTGAGCATCTGCATGTCATTATAAAGTTGTGTTCAGCCATCTAAACATTCACCACAAGGGGGAGCTTTTAGCTGTCAGATCAGTTTTGTGAGTATTTTGTTAGCTGCTATTACTGGATTAATTGTCAAATCAATAGCTAGATTACTTGTATGTGATAGTGACAGTCCTATAGTAAATCTAAAAAACGTGTAATTACATTGTATTTCCTCAGGTCTGGTGGCAGTGTTTGATTATCACAACAGCTCTCACATCCCCAACATGTACTCTCTGCACAGCTGGTGTGGCATGCTGACTTTCGTACTCTTCTTCCTGCAGGTGAACCAAATCTTGCCTCCTTTTAAAAGCCTCAGGCACATCTGCACTTAAACGCCTGCTCTTGGACCAGCACTGAATAATGCTCAGTGAATAATGTAGATGTTGTCCAGGCAAATAGTATGAGGATGTGCTTCTACAGCCATGACAGATTAAATCATGATTAGCTTATGTCTCAGAATATTATGAGTGTGGTTAGTATTTATTAATCAATGAATAACATGTTTCATTAAAGTGTTCATGTCAGGGATTTTTTTTTTTTTTTAACTTTGTTGAAGTTTCAAAATATACCGTGCAGTCCTGTATTGTAGCCTAGACTGAATGAGCACCACACAGGGCAGCAATTCAGAATTGAGGAGCAATTCAGAAAAGAACAGAGGACTGCCAGTGGTGCCACTGGGGGTCCTGGGATTTGAACCCATAACATTCTGTTCACCAGGCCACCAGCTGCCCAAAAACTTCTGCCATGATGCAGATTCTAACCGGGGTTGCTGCGGCTACAAATAACTAACCGCAATACGATCATGGAATGTCACAATTCACATACAAGCACCATAACTTAACACATATAAGATATAAACAGAAATGTAGACAGGCTAAAAGGTGGATGGATGGATGCTATAGTAGCAGAAACAGGCATAATTTAGATGGATCTACAGGTATTTAAAAGACTTAACCATCTCCACATCATCTCTCATGCTGGAAATCCACTACCATTTTTTTTCCATTGTGTCTTGGGGGCAGTGTACTCAAGAACGATTTGGGGAAAATATTTTACTTTGAATTTTTTTGACAAACATTGCTTTTGTGATTTAATTGTGATCATTCATTTCCTTCAACACTTTCCTTCCTGGGTCTGGGTCATGTTTGTTTATGTTTCATATGTCAAACAGAAATATGAGATTTTCCCAGACCCTGAGCAACGACTATATGCCCATGTTTTCTCTGTCTTTTTTGTCCGGAACCCTTGAATGGAAATGTAGAGCTTATAAAAAGATTTCTAATGTTTGTTCGGATTAACGGCAGTCTTCCTCTATACCTTCCTGTGCAGTGGCTGCTGGGCCTGGCCTTCTTCCTGTTCCCCTGGGCGTCTGCAGTGCTGCGGAGATGGTACCTGCCACTACACGTATTCTTTGGCCTGGTGCTGCTGGCCATGGCTGTGGGCTCCTCTCTCATGGGCATCACAGAAAAACTACTCTTCAGCAGTCAGTGAGTGATCACATGCTTTAGTTAAATTAATAGTTATGCTATTAATCTAGAAGCACTTTCCCAAGCATACAGGAACTGTGCTGCACAGTAACCGTAATGCGATGGTACAGAAGTTCCCCGTTGTCATCCCAAAACTATGTCCAGGTTTGTTTGTTTTTTTAGATCTACTTTTGTTATTGTGGTCTTTTTTTTCTTCTCGCCATTCTTTAGCTGTTGAAAAACACCTAACCCAGCTATCTAGTTAGTATCATGGAAAATTCCAAATGAAATGTATCTTATTTATCTATCCAAACATTCAGTAGCACTTTAAGTTTGTTGACTTCCCAGTTCTTAGTTTGGATCTCCAATGTTGCCCTGCCATCGAATAGCCCTAGTATTGATTGAATATGGGTATCTTTATTTATAATAAAAAAACATTTGTTTTGGGACCATTCTGGTGGAAAACCATCAACAATTACAAACTCCAAGCTCTCCATGTCCAGTCCTAGTTGCTTGGCTTTCCTCCGCTACACGTTTATGCTGCCCTTGCAGAGACACTGAATTCATAGAGAGATTGGAAATTAACTAATGAGATCTGAAACAGCAAGGAAAGAACTGCAAGAACAAAATGCATTATTAAATTTTAAAATAGAGGCTTAAAGTAATTAGCCTAAGGTTTTCATTGAGAAGATTATGAAACCCAGCCAGTAATTGCTTGATAGTCTTTTCATTCACAGCAAAGTTTTAAATATTATAATATATAACAGTGTCTGGTGTGCGGTCAGGTTTTTCTGCAGTAGCTGTAATTACAGACAAAATGTAGAAAGCTGTGAGATTAGGTGTATTCTAATCGAGTATTGCCTCACATGAATGAACTCTGTCTTGAACATTCTGTGGGGATTATTTAGAGCATCTTGAGTCATCACAGCTAGTGCTAACAAAACATGCTTTAGAATAAAAGCGGATTGGCAGATCACTTGAGCTGAATCCCGGTGCAGTGTGTTGTTTGGAGAATGAGTCACTGCACTCATAGTGAGTCACCATGATTTTCTATGCTGTATAATGTACTACATCTTGCTTCCTTTCTGCATCTGTGAAGTAATACTGCGGATACTGTTTTATTCTGTGCCAGAGATGTTCACAAGTCATTTTTTCCAAGTCCAAGTCAAGTCTCAAGTCTCTAATGACTGAAATAAATGTACTCTAATCAGATGCTTTCTAAAATAATCCTGCATTGCGGTAAGTTTTAGATTAAAGGCATGTACTGTACTATATCATCTATTAGACCTGAATTAGAACTGATTAGAAGAGGCACTTCAGAGGGTTATTTCAATGTGAAGAAATATCATGAAACTTTTAAGCCTGATAAATGTATTTTGAAACAACATCAAATGAAAAGATACATTATGTATATAATGTTCTACCGCTAATCATAGTGCCATGGCACTTAACGGGCAATTGCCTGCAAATAACAACTGCAAATAATGAAGCAATTACAAAGCCTGCCAAAAGATGACCGACACATTTACACCAAAACATCTGTGGGAACAAACTGTTAAACATTATCTTTATCCTGGAAAAGGGTTTCGACAGCAGAATAGTTGCATTATAAAAACATTATTATGTTCTAAGCACAAAGCTAAGATGTGTCGTAATGTGTACGTCTCCAAATCCTGGAAATATGGAGCTTGGTATTTACTGGTAAAACAAATATTAATCAAATAAAACAGTAACATTGTGAGAGAAACAAAGCTCTAATCTACATGTCTACATGTAGCCTACAACTGTGGTCAAATGTTGCTCGATTAGTTTCCTCGCGGTAGATTTACCTTCCCATACATGCTAAGTTTCCCTTTTCCCCTGAACCATGGACGTATCCTTGTGGGTTTTGAGGTACCTGATGGATGTAGACACCTTGGATGTAGTTGAGCCCGAATCATTAATCGTGATGCCACACACTTTGCAAGTGGCCGTTCGCTTGTGAAGGCTTTATAAATAAATGCGATAACAAATGGCTCCTGTGAACTTGCCGTTGGCATCAGTGCTGATTTGAAATATGTGGCTGCACGCATGCATGACGATGCGCGTATTGCCAGGGAGAGAACATCAGTCTGCTGCAGTTTTCAAATAAAGCTTTGGAAACACTGAAATGAATGAAATAAATAATTCCATGAAATGAACATTGTTTACGAGTTATGACTCACGAGTCACAACACCCAAGTCCGAGTCAAGTCTCGAGTCATTAAGGGCAAGTCACAAGTCAAGTCACAAGTCTTTGTCTGTGTGACTTGGACTTTGTCCAAGTCTCAGACTCGAGTCCCCATCTCTGTTCTGTGCAGCGCGTTCACTTATTAATCAATCAGCCAAGACATGTTCTGCAGGGACGCTTGATGAAAGTAGCTAAGATTTGTCACAAATGTCGCTAAATGTTTTGCTAGGCGCTTTTGAAAAAAAGAAAGGGGGACTGGAAAATCCTTAGAAATGATGACAAAGTTGCAAGGTAGGCAACACTGGTTTTGCCCTGTGGCTCATGGTGTTAGTAATAAATGCTTGCTAACTGTAGGCTACAATGTTAGCAGTAAGCTAACTGTAGGTTACTGAGTTAGCGTTAAGGTACCTAAAGCAGCGTTTCTCAAACGTATTAGTCCTGGGGACCAATCATGTCAGGCTTTGGGGCTGCAGGGCCCTAAAGAAACCCTAACTAAAGGCTACTGAATTAGCGGCAAGCTAACAGAAACGTAATGTATTTAAAAAATATATTATTAAAAAAAAGCTTACAAACATGCCATCGTACAAATCTCCCCACTGACTTATCCAGAATGTTTCATCTATGTCATTCAAGTGAGTCTCTTGGAGAAGTAAACCATTTTCATTTTTACAAAAATGTATTTTCTTATTCAGGAATCTTGCAGGCCTTATAACTGAAGAGATACTATGTAATGAAACATTTTCCACCCCTCAATTCTGTCATTTGAAGAGAAAAAGCTAACAATGTAATTTCAACAAAATATGAAATTCAATGAGCTAAACCACCTGTTAATGAGCTAAAAATATACTTATGTTTTTTTTTTTACCATTTCTGATTCTAAATTGGAATTTCTTAATAGTGTAACAAGACCTGTGTTACTAGGCTACTGAGTTAGTGGTAAGCTAGCCCATAATTGTGCATGTGAATGAATTCATCTTAATTTGCACTGACATTGAGGTATGTAAAAAATCAAGAAGCAGGCTAATCTTAGATCAGCTTCATCTGCATTTGGAAGAGCCACAAAAACTGATTTTAGCATTTTTATAGCAGTTCATGATTTAGATAGATTCAGATAGATGCCAGTCTAGTAGATCCGCTCTGATGCCAACCCTGTAGTAATATGACCAAGGGCATGAAGGTTCAGAAGAAACCTCTTGAATGTAAAAACTTTCTTTATGTTTTTATTTCATTCTACAAGTATCTTATTGGTATTACTCCATAATTAATCTACACAAATCCTGAGTTGGGATGTCAGTGTATTTGAATTACCAAACTCATCCCTAGTCTGGATCTTTACCGGCTATTTTATCTTTTGCTGCTTTAGGTCCTCATCCTCAAAATTAGCTCCTGAGGCGGTTCTGGCTAACATTCTTGGCCTGCTGCTGGTGTGTTTTGTGGTCCTGGTGGGCTATGTTGTGACCAGAGAAGAGTTTCGGCGGCCCCCGAACCCCGAGGAGGAGGCCCTGTCTGTGCACTTTAAGACACTCGATGAGGGCACCGACCCAAGCTCACCATAACACAGCATTTCTCCACTCCTCCCCACTGCTCCCCACTGCTCCTCTCCACTCCCTGCTGCTCCTCACTCCTCCCCACTGCTCTCCACTCCTCCCCACTGCTCTCCACTCCTCCCCACTGCTCTCCACTCCTCCCCACTGGTGTCTACTCTTCTTCTTTCCTCATAGCCTCCTTTTTTCACTCCCCTACAAAGATGCTCCTCAGTTCCTCTGTACATAATGATCTCCAATCACTCTCACACTGAAACCGACTGTGTTCTCAGGAGTCACTCTACTTGTTGGGTTTTTGCAGGATTTAATAAAATACTGCATATATTTGCCCTGCCATCTGTTACTAACTTAATAAGCTTTCTGATTGGCCGTTTAACACCAGTAGTGATAAGTGAAAATCAGCTTGTCGCACACCAGTTTGGGGTTTTTCGGACTTTACCAAAAGTACCACACATTGTTGAGACTGTGAATGTGTGAATATATGTCATATCTATAATGTTCTTCCCACAAATTTCAAAAACATGTTCTACTGTGTGCTGCTGTATGCTGATGTATACTGTATGTAGGAAATAGTGTGTTCAGTGTGTTCTTGCCCTCTGTATTTGTGCATGCTTGAGAAACAGGACACACTTGGACCCTTCGGGAAAGCTCATGCAAAAAATCAATTGCTTTTAGCAGAACATACCATCTATCTCAACATTGAATGGCTTAAAACATTTCTGATATATTCAAATGCTGTTCAGCTCTTTCAGGACTAATAGTAACTTCTGTTCATTCATGACCTCAACCAGGCTTTGAGCTGCTCATCCCATCAGTCAGCACTCAATAACTTTATACTACTTTGTCCTAGAAAGAAAATATTTTCATGAGAAATACATTTTTAGGACTTCAGCTCTATTTACTGCCATTCAATATGGACTCTCACTAATTTCTGCAGTTCATTTCTAATATAATGGGACGAACAGACAGGGCCTTGTCATACAGAGTTCTTTTCTCTTCTAAACAGACCAACGGAAGCTGCTGCCAAATGCTAACACTGCCCCATCTGTTCACATAAAGGCATTACAGGGTACATTTCAGTGTTTTAGTCCTAGCTGATAGACATTCAAGGCTGTTGTGACAAAGCCATTTACATAAAAATATTATTAAATACATGAATATATTTATTGGTTTGCCACATTTCTGTTCAAAGGCTCTAATAGTTATTGCCTTTATTATAGACCAGGAGTGTTTTGGTGTGATCTCCAGGATATATATATTGTTCTTTAAATGATGTGCCTTTATTTTTATTTATTAGGCTGAGAGAGTAGAAAATAAAGGTGATGTTCGTAAAACACTATTTATCTTATTGTGCTATTCACAGTCAACAGAAATCACATTAAATGATGCCTGTAAAGTCTCAGAGTATGGATTTGTATTTGGAGTATGCTGTGCCATTAGTGCTATTAATGTTTACGTGCTTTATTTAAAGTTTTAAGAACAGTGTTCACTGGCTGTCCAAACCAAAACCACACACCCACACTATTCAGCAAAAATTGATGAAATATGAAATGTGTTATGTTGAAGTGTTGCTACTCTCTTGTTTTGCTCTGTGCTGTGTTGTTGTTGAGAACTGGACACAGGTACAAAATATCAGAGTGATTGTGTCAGATATGAATAATAGGATATGGATGTATTCCTGTACTGGTTTCTGCAGCTGTCTGTACGTTTGTGTTCTATACATGATTTCAAAGTCTGTGCCTGTTATATTGTTTGGTAAGTGTTGTTCAACACTTAAATCATTAAAAAAAGAGCTTTAGCCAAACTAAGAGAATCACTGAGTCCATTCACAAGTTCATTCAGATCAAATACTACTGCGCAACAGTTTTTTTTTGTGAATTAATATTGTTTCTGTCAAAATGTCTAATGTGAAGACACTCCAATGTGTCTCAGTATATACACTTACTGTGTTCATCTATACATATATATCCCTTTGAGCGTCCTCTGGCCATTTTTGGCCACTTCACTCTCTTTTTTGTTTATCATTTTACTGTGTACACGGGTCTGGACTTATTTTAGATCTTTAAATTTTTTTACTTCAACTCAGTAAAAAAAACAATAATAAACTCCATACATCAAATAGAGCGCCCTCGTGGCCATTTTTGGCCAATTGAAACCCATTAAAGCTACGCTTTTTAATTCCTTGTTATTTTCACTTTTAAATTATACAATTTGGGTAAAAATGCTTTCATTCTAAACTCATCACTTGAAATGGATATTTTTTAGTGTTTTTTTTACCAGATAATGTCATTTATCCATTTTTGGCCAAGTGTGCAATTTTTTGATAATTGACAGTATAGGAAATGTACACTTTTGAGGTTGTTTTCTAACAGTAGTGCAAACAAACTGATATTTAAAGAAATAATTTATACTTATGACAAGTACTGATGTTAATTAAACACTTTATGCAGTAAAAATAGCATAAAAAAAGCATAAATTTTAATAAAAATCACAGAGGACAGCCAGATTTATACACAAGGATGACCACAGTAAATGTATATACTGAGACACATTGCGCATTGGAGTGTCCTCACATTAGATATTTTGACAGAAACAGGGGGTTAGCACTGTTGCCTCACAGTAAGATGGTCCTGGGTTCGACCCTTGGGTGCAGGTTCTTTCTGTGTGGGGTTTCCTCCAGGAGCTCCAGTTTCCTCCCACCACCAAAAACATGCGTCATTGGGGGATAAGTTGATTCAGCACACTTAATTGCCCCAAGGTGTGACTGTGAGTGTGAATATCTGTGAGTGTGTGGCCCTGCGACGTGCTGGCGACTGTCCAGGGGTACCCCGCCTTCGCCCGTAGCAGCTGGGATAGGCTCCAGGAATCTTGAGGGAAGGTATCCACCCCACTTAATCGATAGAATAATACAGCAACCATGCCCAAACCCAAACCCCATACTCAAGTGTCCCCCTGACATTAAAAATGCTTCCGATGTCCCTGGTGAAAATTCCTATGTACTAAATATTCCACAGTCAAATGGTATTTTAACAAATTGGAAGCGATAGCAGAGCAGCCACGAAGTGGTAGGCTATGTAAACTCAGTGAAAGCGTCAGTGCAGGTGTATTTCAGACATATTTTTACACAAGAAAATGTTGTATTGTATGTGTATAAGTGAAAATGATCTTAAACAGTTTGCTTACTGTTCACCTAGAGATCTAACTAAACCAGTTTTCATGGATCTGTTCATTACAATAATGAAAATAGCCTGTCAGAATTCTGAAATAAATCCATAAAAAGATTTAGGATTACCAGATTTAAGATAACAGATTGTACAATAATGATTATTATAATACATCTACTACTATTACTACTACTACTACTAATAATAGTAATAATACCAGTTGTGGTAGTATTAGTTTTAGTGGTAGTAATTCTAGTAGCAGTAGTGTGAACAGGTGTATTCCCAGAAACTGGTAGAAATCTAACTGGGTGTTTAGCAGATGCTTTAAGTGTGCAGGTGGACTAAAATATGCTAATTCAGGGTTTCTTCAAATTCCTGTAGACAAGAGGGTGGTCCGTCAAAATGATACTTACCCAGTATTGTGCTCTCCATAGGATCACTCCAACATTCTGAATGTTTTTGTGATAGACTGGTAAACTACCATGGACCCCAGAATTTGTTTTGATTGAACACAACACTCAGAATAAAACAAGCCTCGTACAGACAAACATTTCCACTGGAATTTTTTTGCACTGATAATCGTTTTTTTTTTTTTTTAATTAGTACATTATTTTCCCCATACATACAGCTGATTGTGCAGCTTACAATCATGTTAACGGGATAAAAATGCATTCGTGTTGGCTTTGCTCTCCATGAAACACCTGACCTCGGACCATTTACAGAGAAGTCTGCTCATAGCAAGCCTAAGTTAAAGGAAACCAGAATCCAGATCGAAATAAAAACAAACATTACAAAATTGAAAAAAAGTGTTATTTCTGTCCAAAAGTGGGGAAAAAGATTGTGCCGCAGTCCTTTTCCCGCTTGATATATTGAGAAGTCAAACCACACACACATACACACACGCACACACACACACACACACACACACACACACACACACACACACACACACTTCCAAGTGTTCCAGCAAAGGGCATGCACTCCAATTAAGCACAGTATGTACAGTCATTTACAAGTCAGCCATACAAAAAGAAACAGTCTTCAATAAAAGCAAGCTCTTCTACAGTGAGCTGGATTCCATGACTAAGGAAAGTCCACTCTTTTCCACAGCAGTTGAAAGTAATCGGCTGAGTTAGAGGACAGTAAATCAGATTCGAGATCCAGTTATATGACCTTCAAAGGGACCAGTCGTTGTTGATCTGTGGAACCATTGAAGCCCCACTGTGAAACAGAGAAGGATCCATACCAAATAAATATTCACCTGTTTCTTGGAAGGCATACAGAGAAACAGAGGCAAAGCTATCAGTATCCCATGAGAAAGAGGATAGAGAGTCTGTAAGAAATGGTTTTGAGCTAATAAAAAAGTGAGAATTCCAGAAGAGGCCATTTTACTGATATCCACATATTCAAAGTGTCCTGCAACCTATTTCTCATTTCTCCTTCTTTAGCCCATAATGAGTGCATCATTCTCATGACCTGAACCTTCTGAGGCAAGAATCACTGTAACTTTGCGTCCAGGGGGCAGGGGGGAATGTCCTGAATTTTGCCTCCTTTAAGAAGAGATCGACTGAGTTCCTAAGTCGCAGCACATTTCCATTGTAGCAAAGCTGAAGCTGTTTAAAAAAACCCAAAAACAAAACAAATAAACAATAAAATTCACATTACTGACCTATCAGGAGCAAAAAACAGATATAAAATCCACAAGTGTTAAAAGCAAAATAAAGTATGTATATCTTTTTGTACAAACATAACTTAAAATGATAAATATTACATTTTGTCTTGTTTTTGCTTTAGCTATGTACACGGTTGACAGGGGTGACCTTAAACTGCCATATGTACAAGAGAGGCCACACAACATTCTCCACAGGTGGCCTCAGGTAAGGACTAGCAGACTATTGACGTCCAGATCAGACAGCAGGCTGGCTAACATCTCGGCTTGGTATGAAATGGCTCCCTTTGTGTGTGGGAAGACTCACACTCACCCTTAACCACTCAGAACAGAGCACTTTGCAGGGGGGGCCACTGACAGCAATAATTATGTACACCTAACAACTTCACAGCTAGAATACAGTATCTATGAACTAATTATTGTCTTGTCCTGTTGTTTTCTTGCTCGTGTTTTTCTTGCACTCTCTTGCTTTCCTTGCAGTCTTAGTCCAGTCCTGCCTGCTTTTGTGTAGTCTTGTTTCTTTTTTTTTTTCTCTTTGTCTCAGTCCTAATGAAATGTTTTTTGGTTTCACTGGGTAGTGTGTATATGGCTAAAATGACAAACCTACTTGCTATAACCTGATATGAAAATAATAACTTATAAATAAAAATAATATGTTAGATAAAAATGATAACTGGGAGGAAGCTATGTGCAGCAACTCATGCACTCATCCCTTTCATGGCCAAGTTTATTGGTATATGGTTTCAAAACTTCAGGGACCTTCAGAATGTAAAATTTCACTGTGGTCCAGCACACAATACAAGGAAAGGCCACACATTTGCACTGTCTGAGGTTCCCCTGGGGTCCTGGATTGTGAACTAGTTCTGTATCTATATTTTTGGGTGAAAATAGTTCCTGATCAAAAATGCTCAAAGTGAGCCTATAACTGTGGCACCTACAGGACATACAGTGTAGCTGGCGTGTAGATAGTGTAGTGGACTGCAGTTGGTAGGGTGCCCTTTCTGACTGAGCCCCGATGTGGCCCAACCTGTGCAACAGCGATCAGACTCAAAGCAAGGGCCAGATGTTCAGACCCCACACTCAACCCCACCAGTGGGCGTTCAGAGAGCATTTGGTTGGTGCTAAGAATACATGATAGCATTACATTTCACAGCTGATACTAACATCTAAACCACCACAATCTTCTATCCTGCGTATTTGCTTTACTGATATCTGTATATTTCACCGTGGTCTTTCTGGTGAGAGTGCAGAAGTCAAAGCAGTCCCGTTCAACTGAAGCACCTGAGGCATCCTGTAGGCCCAAGTCACTCGCTGTGTGTGTCCAGAACAGATGTGTTCACAGCACTGCTAATGTTTACCTCCCTTTACACATGTAAAGGTATTAAGCTTTAGGCCACATAAAGAAGGGTCAAACAATGATAGTATTGTATGTTTCCTATAGCCCAACAGGAGTTGTATTTGTTTTACCTGGGGTGTTTTAAGTTATTTAAGTTGTGATTACTGTGTTGTAGATTGTAATGCGAGGCGTCATGTACATCCAGGACACTGAAGAAATCCCACAGTTTAAATTACACCGCCTCCCCTGGGAGAACCAATCCAGCATCAATAGTGCTTATATGTGATGTTCTTCATTTGTGTCCTAGTGCATTTTAAGCACAATGTCCCCAGTGACCTCACACATTAGATTCAACAAAGGGCCTCTTTGGTTTAATGGGGGAGGTTGGACCCTGACGCTCGCCGCGGCCCACCTGTCTGTATTCGCTGTCCTGGTAAGCCTGGGTCACTGGCAGTGTCCGGGCCAGTTTAACATCAGGGTAAGTAGGTGCCTGGCTGACCCGTCCCATGTTGTCAGCCCTGTCTCGAGACACATAGTAGTCATCCTCAGCTAAGTGACCATTATGGGCGTTGTTGGTGCGGTTGTAGTAGGCGATGTGACCAAGGCCTGAGGCTTGCTGTCCATATCCTGCATTGCTGGGTGACGTGGCCGGGCTGCTGACCACTGTGTCTAGAGATGAGACTGCCCATGTGCGGGAAGAGGAAGAGGAGGGGCCCAGCGATGTAGGCTGCTGCTGCAGGTACTGCTGGTTCCGTGCTGTCTTGTCTATGATGCCCATGAATGGTGTTGTCCGTGATCGCACACTTTCACCCGGGTACGTACCACCTACCACCATACTGGGTGGCGAAACAGGTGATGAGGCATCGCAATAACCGCTCTCATACGCCAGCTTCAGTGGAATTTCCATTTGCTGCGTGGATGCTGACGGCCTGAACCCTGGGCCAAGATTAGCAGCTGAGCCCACAGCCAGGCCCAGGCTGCTGCTGGAGGATGAAAAGCGCAAACCTACACTTTGTGAGTGGAGCAGTGGGCGTGGAGTGGGTAGGTGTGGTTTGGGTTCAGCACTGGTGGCACTAACCGGGCGTCTCAAGGCATGAGGGTTTTCAGGGGACCCGAGCTGTGCCTGCCTCTCCATTTCATGGGGTGAGATGGGGTAATAGGCGGCAGACTGACTGCGACTGATCTGAGGTGTCTGGCCATAGCGCAGGCCCAGAGCACCAGGCCTGTATGCAGATGATGGTCTTTGAGGAAGTTCTTCTTCCATTGTGCTTGGATCCATACTTAGTGTTCGTGGATACAGCGATCCCTGTAGTGGAGCAAGATAACCACTCACTTCTCCAAGATCTTCCATGTCTCCAGGACAGCGTCCGGTCATGGAATGGGCAATTTGGCTATAAGCACTGCTGCCCAGCACGACGCTGGAGTGGACTGAGGCGCTTGGCTGGTTGGTGCGAATAATCTGAGCTTTGGCTGGTTGTAGCCATTGGCCCTGCTGTTGCTGCTGAGGAGAAAGTTGACCAGTCTGGAAGGAGCGCTGGCTGCTAATTTTGGAGAGAGGGGACTTTGGACGTCCTGAAAGCTGCTGATCCTGCTGGTAGCGGCTGGAGGAGGCGGCAGAAGCTGATTGTGGCCGGTTCCAGCCCATGTTTTCAGTGGTTGAGGTGGGGCTGGAGCGGTACTGTGGCCCACTACGCCGTAAAGGGGATGGAGGAGGGCTGAAGTGGTAGGAGGAAGAGGAGGATGAGGAAGATGTTGGATGTGCAGGGGATGTATGAGGTGGGCTTGGCCGGTAATGAGAAGTTTGGTGGGTAGGAGAAAGTGAAGGAGATGTGGACTGATAGCCCTGGCGGGTCGGAGAGGACATAGAAGGTGGAGTGGGGCGAAGGTCAAAGGCCTGGCCAATGGAGGGGCCTCCGGAGAGGTATGGAGAGTCCCGGTGGCTGGGGGATGGAGGCATGATGTTCTGAATTACAGGCAAGCCTGAGGGACTAGAGCGAGGTTCAGCAGTGACACCTAGTGGCAGACCGTCCAAATCCTGCTCCAGGTAAACCTCATCCTCCTCGAACAGGTCCTGCACAGGCTCCATGTCTGAGAGGCGGGGCTCTAGCGGAGGAGGCGGGGCCACAGGCGGATCTCTGTCGTGGGAAGGTGAAGGAGGAGGTGGATCCAGCTCCTGTTGCTGAACAACCTGGCGGCATTCTTCCTCAACACGTTGCAGCAGGCGCTGGATCTCTCGGTTGTTGGGGCAGAGATGCATCGCTTCACTCAGGTCCTCCAGGGCTGCGTGGAATTGCCTACACAGGGAAAGAGAAAGAGACGAGGGAGAGAAAGAGAGAGTAAATGACAGAGAATAAGAGAAAGCCAGAAAGAGAGAGATGAAATGTTTCATGTGAGAGTGTAAAGTAATAACATACTAACAAGACAGTTATTTGAAAGATTTGCGTGTAAAAATGATTAATAAGTGCTGAGTGCATTTTCAAACCCGCAAACAAAACACTAAATTCTCTCAGCAGGACAGCATCCAAGCAAATGAGCAGCAGTGAAGACTCTGTGTGTGCAACTAATCAAAAGAATGTGGAACTGAATAAGAAAATATAAACTCGGATAAAGAAAAAGAACCAGACGTGGGAGATGAAAAGCTTGTAAGTAAAGAAAAATAACAAAATATAAGTGGATGTATGAACATGAGCCTAAGGTTCCTTATCCTTACTGTAAACTGTCGAAACTAAGGGTCAAATCTGTATGGTTTTGGCCCGAATTCCAAGACCAGAATGTGGCAGTTTTAGGCCCTGCCGCCCTGCCTGCTGGTTGCTACGGTTACCTGCTGCTGCGCTTGGCGCGGGCTCGTGCGTAATAGGCCTCATAGGATTTGGGTTTCAACTCTAGAGCCCTGGAGGCAAACTCCTCCGCCATGCCAAAGTCCTGCAAGCAACAACAGGGCCAACAGTCATACACAGAGCCATACATGGAGGAATATGGAGCCAGTCACACACACACACACACACGCACACGCACACACACACACACACACACACACACACACACACACACACACACACACAC
>JBBMFX010000134.1:1078603-1090609 GCA_037832545.1 Rhabdalestes septentrionalis | reverse complement strand
CACACACACACACACACACACACACACACACACACACACACACACACACACACACACCTTTGACACATGATACAATCCAAGGTTTTTAAGAAATTATTCAATGCAGCATAAAATCTCAGGTTTCACCAAGATGCACATTGATTTATTTAAATAGACTAATACATTTATTTATTTTAGCCAATAAATGAGTGCCTTCTTCATTGAGAATTATTTTTAAGATTAATATTATCATTGCAATATTTGTTATTATTATAATGATACTTAATAATAAAGGGTTTAAAATGTCAAAATGTATTTATTAATGGCAATTAATTACGGCAGCCTAAAAATGTTTACTAAGCAAACATTGAAACTTAGAAACAATGACTGTTAAAGTACGATCTTGCTGTTTTAGTCTTACACATTTGTCAACATTTTATATGTATAACTGATCGTTTACAACCTGAAGATGTTTATGACCTATTATTGCCCATAAATCAAGTATTTAAAACATTTATACACCTTAAATCATCTTAATGTACAAAGTTACCATATAAGTAATTATATTTAATTGGTTAAACAATGGACATTCCTAACACGAAAAAATACAATCAGAGACACAAACATCCATACACACATATACATGCCCTCATGATCTGGCTGTGACCTCTTACAACAGTAACACATTGGACAGACACATTTTTAACATACAAATATGACAAATGTGGAAATGTCACACATTCATACACACTCATATAAGAGACAGGATATAAACACACCTATGCGCTCTATGCGGACAGCTGGGCGGCATTCTAAAAGACTACAATCTCAGGCTGGAATCACTGTGTTCTTAATTTACACCTGAATATCTCATGAACTGACAAAGCAAACCAAAATGAGGGTGATACGGATGGAAAGTGATGATGTTTGTCAGATGTTGGCATCAATTTATTTGGACAGCCCCAAATCAAAGACTCAAAATGCACACGGGGTTCTACCAACACCCACTTCAGAAAGTGTTGGAGTGATTATCACAGTGTCACACCAACTAGCTGGGCGAAATACTGCACAGAATTAAACAATGAGACAAAAATCTGAGACTTGCTAAATCAAGAGTTCTGATCTAAAATCTAATTGAGTCAGGTCTGCAGTCAGTGTGTTTATATATCGTCGCCGTCTGGCAGAAATATCGTAAATCCACTTTTGGTCTTTGTTGGGTTTTTTTCATAAATCGATACTATTGGTCATTCTCCATCTGCAGCTGTAAAATTTTGATATTAGCAACCAATGAAAAGTGTTGAAAATAGCTATACCAATTTTGTCAACACAGTATTCATTTATTTAGAATACACATCGTTTTTGAGTTTCCTGAAAAAGTTTGGACATATGAGGTTTTGACCCCACCTCAAAAAAAAAAAAAAAAAAAAAAAAAAAAATATATATATATATATATATATTTAATTTTGATCTGATCAGGCTCTGCCTACAAATTGTTTTTTGTCAAGTGAGGTTTGACAAAATTTGGCAAAAAATCCCATTAAATATAAAAAGCAATGGGTGGCTATGTAATACTGAGGGTTTTCCATTAAGAACCTATATAATAGGAAATTATATTTGCTTAACATGAAAGTCTTATGCAGTAGAGAAAAAACCTGATAAACATTGGTTAAAATTTCAAATTGGTTAAAAGTCCCATCAATTACAGTCTATATATGTAAATTAATGTATAACAAAAAACAGCCCCTTCTGAATACAACACATTTCCTTATACAGCAATCCACCTATCTGCATTAAAGATATATCGAGTGTTTGAATGAGGCCCAATGCATGGCAGCCAAACTGGACTTTAAGTGGAGACTGAGCAAGGCTTTATTTCAGTCAGTTACTATGACTGGAATGTTAGAACATGTAAACGGTGACAGAGACCCTGGGAATAACAGGCAACTCCAAAAGAGCAGAGACAGAGCTGAACGACAGGGAGGGAGAGAGAGAGAGAGAGAGAGAGAGAGAAAGACTGAGAGAGAGACAGGGACAGAGAAAGACTGAGAGAGAGAAGCAGATGGCTACTAACGTTCATTTTCCTGCGACAGCGTGACAGGTTAAGCAACAGGGAAACTTTGAGCTCTCTGAAGGTTTTGAGGTCCTCAGTGAAGCCTTCCCGGGGGAATTTCTTCAGGGCATACTGATACCGCTGGGCCGCCTCTTTCACTTTCCCCTTCTGTGAGCATTCAGGCATCACAAAGACATTAGAACAGCAAAACACGTCCGATCTACATGCTTTAGTCTTTTTACTCCATTAAAACAACAGTGAAAGCTGGGGGTGGGGAACTTTAAATCCCTCTAACCAATACTGGGTACGGCAAACCTAAACGTGGGTAGTTGCTCTAGAGTATCCCATTCTTTGGCAATACTTTGCTATGCACATTATAGATATGTGTGTGCAAATGTATACCTGTGTCACCAGTGTGTGCACCATAAATCTAAAATAAAACGATGCCTTTGAATAATGTCTTCTTTTTTATTTATGTGATGCACTTTTGTCAAATGGAAACGGCATTTTAGTTCCCAGTACTGGTATATAAAATTCTTGAGCCACACTTAATTTCTTCATGTTTTGCTTGCAAAAATCCAGACTTTTTCGTATTTATTATTTATATTTATATTTAAACAGTTCTCTAGGGTTCCTGATGGACTTTCATAGACTTTAATTTTCAGTCCAGTCCCTGAACCTGATCAATTTCAGAAGAATATTTGTTTTGTGTGTTAAGCGATGCAGTGGCCTATGTATGAATCATTCGAGCATAACAAAGATCATCTAACTTAAAGTCTGAGACAAGATCAGGCGGTGATCAGTATACTGGTGGTGCTAAATGCTGACACCTTTATCTAGACACCTTGTATCTTTAGGCACTTTTGCTGTAAAACATTTGCTCCTATTTCTTTTATGTAATCAACTTAATATGTAAATACTGTAATTTTGTAAACCTTACGCTTGGAGAGGAACTGACCTTGTAGAATCCATCTCCTTCCTCGATCAGCTTGCTCAGGAGGACGATCATGATGTCCGGCTTGGAGGTGGCCATTGCCCACGTCGCTGGACCTGAGCCCAACAGGATGCATGGTGAGTTGCACAACAAACACGAGTCTACTCATTATTCCCTCACACCGTGGGAACATGGCATACTACAAAATCCCTCCAGAAAGAACCTTTTATTTCCAAACCACATCTTTCTAAACTCTGAAAGACACAAAGAGCAACAGAGTTTAGCCAGGCATGGTGTATTACATAAACACTGCAAAACTAGAAAAAGAAACCATTCTATTTATACAATATAAGAGAGAACACCATGCATTTCATAAATAAGCCCTTGACTTGAAACCAGCAAAGACAGCCAGTTCCATATAACCCTATTACACAACATGTCCACTGTTTACTGAAAAAATAAGCACACTCAGGTTACAGATGCTTCTGAAACGACCAGTATCACAGCTAAAACATAAGAATTACACTTCCTCATCAGTGCCTTGGTAAGAGTTCCAGTGGTCAATAGATAAAAGAAAACAGGGCTAAAGTAACCTGGAGTTCTGAAGGGGCTCAGTGTTGACTAAAGCTCTATATCAGGACAGCAGCTGGTTTAACAGCAAGCAGGCAGAGCAGAGAGCACTGAAGGCCATGCAAAAATGGGCCATGAGCTCGGGATATAATTGACAGAATCTTTTTGGAGAAATAGGTTGGCAAAAAATGATCACAGCTATAGTCAATCAGCCAAGATATATTTGGAGTCTGATGCTTGATTTAGTTTTATACTGGAGCTACAGTGCTAATCAAGGAGCTGATCAATAGCTACAAGTACATTTAATAAGGCTTTGAGTGGTGCAGCTGTCATCATGTTTTCGCCTTAAGTGGCCAGGAAACTGAGAGGATAAGACTGACCTGGGTTAACTAGTGGCAAGACAAAGCCACAACAAAACAAAAAGAGAAAAAAAATCATAATTGTGGCTACTACTCCTATTTCTAGCTCTCCAGTGTGCTTTTATCAGGTCTTATAGATTACAGGGTGTCATGCAGCATCCGAGATTACCTGACAACTGTTTGAAAGAAAAGTGCTATAATCAAGCATGCAGTGATGCTGACTGGTGGGGATATAATGTTCTATTATGTGCTTACGTTAGCCTCATACCTATAAAGAATAAAAAAAAATAAATAAAGAAGTGAAACTCAGACAGTAGACCTGTCTTGGCTGATCAGCTACATTTTGGTTAAGGGCTAAATCATGTGCATTTGACTTAAAGGAGCATCATGCACATCCAGCAAATTGCTATCCAGACATGCAGTCATGCATGGATGAGGGCTGATGGAGGAGGGAACGGGCACTTCAAGATGGTGCTCTCTTGTGTTATGGGATACAATAATGGAGTCTTATTAGCTGCCCTGAAAAGGGCAGTGAAAGTTTTATGTTTCTGTCCAAGAGCTTTTACAAAGGCACCACACAGAATGAGAGCACAGAGAGAAGACAGAGAACTCAAAAAGGATGGGCGGGGTAAACGATGACTGAAAGAGGCACACACGCACACACACACACACACACACACACACACACTCATACACACAGGTGAGGGGGTTACCTCGGGCCCTGCTGGGGAGGGTCTGACATCCTGCTTACAGTGGGAGGAGAGGGGGTCAGGCAGACGGGGGAGAAAGAGAGACAGAAAGAGAAAGATTGGGAAGAGGGAGTGAATGAAAAGTGAAAAGCCATTAGGTGGGTGGGAAGAGAGAGAGAGAGAGCGCCAAGAATCAGACGGAAAAAAGTGAAAGGAAGAGAAGAAAAAGAGAGCAAGAGAGAGTCAGGGAAAGAAATGTGTATGTCAGAGAGAGAGAGAGAAAGTGATGGGTTCAGGAGGAGATTGAGGAAAGAGAGAAAGAAAGAGACACAGAAAGAGGAAATGGAAAGACAAAATGGAAGAGAGAAGTAGAGAGAGAGGTGGGGAGAGAAAAGAGAAGGAGAACAAGAGAAGAGGAAAGAGTGAGAATGTGTTGAAGTTAGAGATGTAAGATGAGAGAGTAAGAGCAGTGAGCAGCAGAAGGCAGAAAGGTTAGCATTAGCAGCAGCTCTCACACGCCAGTGCAGGCAGGAGGGCAGGGTAGTGGTTAGTTACGCACTGCTGGACGCAAACACACAGAACTCTGCTTCTATTTTATAATGTTCATACTGAGTTCACTTCACATCAGCCCATTCAGTTCACCTGCCTTCTCCTAATAATCTGCATGTGTTTAATCATTTCAGCAATTAAAAAAAAAAAAATTCCGCCAACACACTTTTTCCACTTCCAAACTCACCGGGGGGCTACAGTGCCAGGTCAGAGTGGCACTGGCTTGTGCTATTATTGTATAGTGTTAGTAGTGTGTTTGAACCTATTGTAGATTCTTACTGTGCTACATACACACATGGACAAAATTGTTGGTACCCCTGAAATTCAAATAATTATCGGAGAAAAGTATTGCATTAACACATGATTTGCTATCCACATGTTTATCACCTTTGTTTGTGTTGGAAGAAAACAAAAACAGGAGGGAAAAAACCTACTTTACATAATATCACACAAAACTCCAAAAATGGCCTGGACAAAATTATTGGCACCCTTAAGTTAATATTTGGTTGCACACCCTTTGGAAAAAACACTGAAATCAGTCTCTCCCTATAACCATTAATAAGCTTCTTACACCTCTCACCTGGAATTTTGGACCACTCTTCCTTTGCAAACTGTTCCAGGTCTCTCATAATGGAAGGGCGCCTTTTCCCAACAACAAATTTTAAATCTCTCCACAGGTGTTCAATGAGATTTAGATCTGTTCTCATCACCTTCAGATCTCTTCAGCACTTTGTTCCATCCATTTCTGGAGCTTTTTGAAGTATGTTTGGGGTCGTTGTTCTGCTGGAAAGACCCAGGATCTCGGGCGCAAACCCAGCTCTCTGACACTGGGCTTACAGTGTGACCCAAAATTCTTTGGTAATCCTCAGATTCCATGATGCCTTGCACACAGTCAAGACACCCAGATCCAGAGGCAGCAAAACAATCCCAAAACATCATTGCACCTACAACATGTTTAACTGTAGGTACTGTGTCCTTTTCTCTGTAGGCCTCATTCCAGTAGACTGATGTGCTTCACCAAAAAGCTCTATCTGGGTCTCATCTGTCCACAAGACATTTTCCCAGAAGGATTTTGGCTTACTCAAAGACATTTTGGCAAACTGTAGTGTTACTTTTTGCAGTCTCTGTGTCAGCAGTGGGGTCCTCCTGGGTCTCCTGCCATAGCGTTTTTTAATTTAAAGGTCGGTGGATAGTTCACGCTGACACTGAAGAACAGACTGAATTTCTTTGGAACTTGTTTCTGGCTGCTTATTCAGCACCCGGACTATCCTGCGTTGCAACCTTTCATCAAATTTTCTCTTCTGTCCACACCCAGGGAGATTAGCTGCAGTGCCATGGGTTGCAAAATTCTTGATAATGTTATGCACTGTGGAGAAAGGCACATCTAGATCTCTGGAGATGGACTTGTAACCTTGAGATTGTTGATATTTTGTACACAATTTTGGTTCTCAGGTCCTCACACAGTTCTCTTTTCCTCTTTATTATTGTCCATGCTTAGTGTGGCACATACAGACACACAATGCAAAGACTAAGCGAGCTTTGTTCCTTTTGATCTGATTTCAGGTGTGATTTTGTATATTGTCCGCCCCTGTTACTTGCCACAGGTGAGTTTAAAGGAGCATCACATGCTTGAAACAATATTATTTATCCACAGTTTTGGAGGGGTGCTAATAATTATGTCCAACGCAGTTTTGTGAGACATTATGTCAAATTTGCTTTTTTTCCCTCCTGTTCTTGTTTTGTTCCAATACATACAACGCGAATAAACATGTGAATAGCAAAACATGTGTCAATGCAATATTTTTCTGTGAGAAATATTTGATTTTCTGTAAAAAGTTTACAAACCCTGGCAAAATTTCTTAACCATTTTTCAGAGAGTATGAATGATGACACAAAAACTTTCCTTTCACTCAGGGTTAGTGGTTGACTGAAGCCACGTATTATCAAACAGCTGTGTTTACTCTTTTAAATCATGATAACAACACAAACTATCCAATTAACCCTGGTCAAAAGTTTACATACCCTGGTGATGTGGCCTGATAACATGCACACAACCTGACACAAATTGATTTGAATGGCTATTAAAGGTAACTACCTTCACCTGTGCTCTGTTTGCTTGTAATTAGTGGGTGTGTATAAAAAGTAAATGAGATTCTTGACCCCTGAGAGGCCCTTGCTTCTTTCATCCACTGCTGGGAAAGCAAAAGAATTGTCAAATGATCTGTGGGACAAGGTACTTTAACACTTTAAAACAGGAATGGGATATAAGAAAATATCAAAGGAGTTGAGAATGCAAATAATTAGTGTTCAAACTCTAATTAAAAAGTGGACAATTAGAGCTTATGTAGAAACCAAACAGTCAATTAGACTAACTAAAATTTCAGCCACAACTGCCAAGAAAATAGTTCAGCATGCAAAAAAATCCCCACAAATAACTTCAGGTGAAATACAGGACTCTCTGAAAACATGTGGTGTGCCTGTTTTAAGATGCAGAATAAGGAGGCACTTGAAGAAAGATGGGCTCCCTGGTCAAGGGAGTGCCAAAAAATATCCTTCCTACAATGCCAAACAGCACAGAGACAAGCCTCAAACCTTCTGGAACAGTAGGTGGATTTAGAGTGATGAGACTAAGATTGAACTTTTTGCCACAACCATAACGCTTCATTTGGAGAGGAGTCAGCAAGGCCTATGATAAAAGGTACTCCATTCCTACTGTGAAACATGGTGGTGGATTGCTGATGTTTTGAGGATATGTGCGCTACAAAGTATCAGGAAATTTGGTCGAAATTGAGGGGAAGATTCGAGTAAAATTGATAATGCATCCGCTCCCCCCCCCCAAATCAATTCACCTCCCGAATCTACTCCTGAACTTGAACTTGTTCGGGGAAGCGGAATATCTAAAAGTGAAAGTGATCAGTCTGTCATACGTGAACACACCACAGCACACAGTGTGAGCAGCACTAAATTCCTCCTCTGAATTTAAACCCATTCAGCAAGTGAAGCAGCGGCAGCCATGAACACGGCGCCCGGGGAGCAGTGTGTGGGGACGGTACCGGGGAGCAGTGTGTGGGGATGGTACCTTATCAGGGAACCTCAGAGGAAACTAGCGGTCTGGGGGATCGACCCACCACTTTCTGATCGCAGAGCGAGTGCCCTAACTACGAGAGCATGTGACCCGGCGGGGGTTCCCGAACACACATTTTAAAAAAAGTATTTGTGTGAATACACGTTATTTGTGCCCTTCCGAATACCGTATTCAGGTTCGGCTCCACCCCAGCATGTAAACTTTTGATCAGGGTCAATTGGGTAGTTTGTGTTGTGATTATGATTTAAAAAGAGTAAACACATTTGTTGAACCATAAATGGCTTCAGCTAACCACTAACAATGAGTGAAAGAAAAGTTTGTGTTCGTATTCTCTGAAAAATGGTTAAGAAATCATAAATTCTGCTAATATATGTAAACTTATGAGCACAACTATATATGTAAGTACTGTGTGAAAGCCTATGCAAATTGTTTAAAGCAATTTTTCTCAGTATGTGATCATTTGTCTTTCTGCTGGCATCAGAATGCATGCAAACAAATAAGAAAACAGTAAACGTATCAAGATTTGTTTTGTTTGTGAAAGGTAGTAGATGGTTTTTGAGCTGGTAATGAGAATACAGGTTCGGTTCCAGAAGGACAGATTGAGTCAAACTAGGTTTCTGACTGAAACTACAAATAATAAAGGGCTTCCACAAGGATAGTGTGATACCTACAGAAAAGTAAATTATCCAGCAGAAAAACAGCAGAAAGACAAATTATCACATGCTGAGAAAAATGGCTTAAAACTATTTGCATATATATATACCCACGTATATATGCACCGTGGTTGTAAGGTGATTAAGGGAGACTCTCCCTCTCTGCTTGTGTTTACATCTCCCTCTCTGCCCAGGCCAGTTTTGACTTTTTCTCTCACCTATCTTGGCTCCTTTCTTCAGCAGCGCCACCACTACTGATGTGTTTCTGCAGCCCACAGCTCGGTCCAGGGGTCTCATGCCGCTGTAGTCCACATGCTCAATCATCGCACCATGATCCACTAAGAACTGCACCTGAACACAAACATAAGCCATGGCACACAAATGGTTAATGCCCCCGCAATTACAGGCAGTTAATAAAGACTACCGATAAATAAAATAAAAACAGAATTGCAGTTTTATTTTTGTCCATTTAGTGTTAGGCACTGGAGATTGACTATGTTTACAAGTGAAGTGTCTGAAATATAACTTCTGTGGGGAAAAAACCCCACATATGACAATTCACTCCTATTATTACTGTAGACTGTCAAAATGACATACACCGCAGATTCATTCTTGCTTAAAGTCACTGAACAAGTGTTATTTTTAGACTTTATATATTACACACACTGCAGATTCATACCGGATTAAAATTACATACTGTAGTATCACACTGGATTCTCACTCCACAGTTATTACTGTCAGACTGTAAAAACTACTCACTAGAGCTTCATACTCAATTAAAATCACATCAATACTCACTAAAAATGACTACCTCTCCAGGTAATCCAGTTCCAATAAGTTGTCTGTTCCATGTTCAGTAAATCAGTCATTCAATCTAACAACCTTCAGAATATAGTCATGGAGTGATCAGAGATGTTCTCACCACTTCCGAGTCTCCGTAAAAGGCTGCAAGGTCCAGAGGGGTGCGTCCACTCTTGTCTGCGTGAGCAGTAGCTGCACCCCTCTCCACCAGTGCACGCACCAATGGGAGGTGGCCTTTCAGACACGCCCAGCTAAGAGCGGTAAGACCCTCCTTATCCATCAGACCCAAGGAGGCACCTGTGTGAAAAGTCCCACGTAACCTGAGTTGTAGAAAGCCAAAACTCTGTACAGTGTTTTTCCTAACTGTTCCAACATTCATTCACACTGATAACAACTGCAAAAGGGGGGGGGGGGGCGCGACTGGAACCTATCCAAGTTACTATGGGCGAAGACAGGGTACACCCTGGACAGTCGCCAGCACGTCGCAGGGCAATACACTCACACCTATGGGGCAATTTAGTGTGCTCAATCAACCTATCCCCAATCACGCATGTTTTTTTTTGGTGGGAGGAAACCGGAGCTCTCGGAGGAAACCCATGCGGTCATGGGGAGAACATGCAAACCCCACACAGAAAGACCCTGCGCCCGACCCGGGAGTCGAACCCAGGACCTTCTTGCTGTGAGGCAACAGCTCTAACCCCTGCGCCACCATGCCGCCCTCTGCACAACTCATTTAAGATCTTTTTTTTTTACTATTTGTGTGGTTTTAAAGGATTTTATTTTAATTTCCCATAAAACAGGCTGTCCTGATGCCTGATGGGCTGCCGGGGAAATCATATATAATGTGTTCTGCTCGAATGAATTAGTTGTAGGTCACTGTGTGGCTTAATAAACAAAACACTCCACTGAAACTAGTCAGGTTCAGGGACTGGACAGAAAATGGGGAGCCTTTGAAATTCCTTCAGGAAGCCTGGATAACTGTTCCTTAAGATTACATTTAAAATACAAGAAAGCCTGGATCTTTAGAAGAAAAATATGAATGGGGTGGCTCAAGACATATGTACAGTACTTTTCTATATGTAATTTTTACTTTGGACAGTAGAGTAAGCTTTCTTTAGACATTACATCAAAGTATTTGATTAAAAAAGTATAAAAGGACAAATAGTAAATTTTTTTTCATCAAATAAATAAAAAAGTATTGGTCTGTGTGCGGTGTGTGAGAACAGACTAACCTTGTGCAAACAGGAACTCGGCTGTGGCCAGATGACCCTCAGAGGCTGCCACCATGAGAGGGGTCCGACCCTGTTTATCTGCCATGTTCACATCCGCTCCATGATTCTGCAACAGTTCCACAATCTACACACACCACCCACGGCCACACACACAGGTAAACAGTCACAGACAAAGGAGAGAATGAGAAGAAAGAAAGTCAGTCTGAGAGCAGTACAAAAAAAAGACACCAGTGACCAAAAAGCCGGGATGATTGACAGGTAATTTGCGAGGCAAAATAGAGAAAACATTCTGTTTGAACAAATTGAGTCTATTAGTATCCTAATGGTTTGATTGTGATTGATATTAATTCAATTTCACCCATTTAAAATTAAAAAGTGTGTGAGAGGTGCAATGTGTCCCACCTGCCAGTGTCCCTGGCGGACGGCGCTGAACAGAGGCACGATGCCACGGCGGTTGGGCTGAGACACGGCGGCTCCCTGCTCCAACAGCAACCTACACACCTCTAGCTTCCCTCTTCCAGCAGCCGCTGTCAGAGCTTATAGGGAGAATAGAAGTGACAAGGCAGCGTATTATAAATAGAGGTCAACCGGTATATCGGTATTGCGATTAATCGGCACTGATAGTTGATTCCCGGAACTATTGGTTATCGGCAAAAATCCATGCTGACAGTTTTTCCGGGTTACATTTGGTTTCAGTTTGAGAGCATGTCTTTAAATTACCTCAATATTTATTAATATATTCATATTTATTTCATATAACACATTTTCATGATTCAGTAGTTTTTTTTTGTTTTTTGTAATAAAGTTCAGTAGTATGGAGTGTTGTGTTTTTATTTAGTTGTTTAATCCAGGATCCATTAAAAAAACTATTGCTTAATTAAACGGTTATCTGCAAGTACGGACCAACCTAGCTATCGGTATCGGTAGCTCAAATTCAATATCGGTCGACCTCTAATTATAAAGGTATCAGTCTCTGTCAGACGGTGCAATTAAATCTGCATTATAATCAGTGTTGGGCAGGTACCTTTAAAAAGTAATTAGTTATAGTTACTAGTTACTTCTCACAAATAGTAACTGTGTTAGTAACTGAGTTACATCATTATAA
>JBBMFX010000134.1:1027361-1042039 GCA_037832545.1 Rhabdalestes septentrionalis | reverse complement strand
CCAGTGTCCCGCCCCACCCAGCGCATTGTCATCTGCTATAATCACAGCGCAGATTTCTGGCGGAAAAATGCACGATGTGCTCGCACATTATAGCAATGATATAGCAATTATAGCCAGTGACGAAAGCACGTTGCGCCGTGTGCATTATCGGTCCCTCCGTCTGATATTTTTTGAGGTGCAATGTAATTCAGCCTCAAAGAGAGTTCTCAGGACATTCAGATGGGTTATCTAAGCCCAGAAAAGATTATGATTTAGATGAAGTTCCTATGCAATGAGGTGGTGAAGATTACTGTGGACTGTGGAAAAATAGTGTAGCTAGGAGGTGCAGCCTCATTTAGAGCAACAAACTCGTCAGGCCTAATCAATCAGCTTGCTGGTTATTTGAGAGACATAATTCGAGCACACTTTTTAAAATGTCCTACTTTTCTGTTTAGTTTGGGGGACAGACACAGTCTTGATAGAGTGGAACTAAGGTGACGACTCAAGGCAGCTAGTAGATGGTTGGTTTAACCAGTTTGTCTGCTTCCTGGCCTTGGTGTTGGTTTGTCATCAGCAACTACATGAGCTGCATCAGCTAGCTAACAGTAATTGGGCTATGCTCCCATGAGGGTGGATACCATCCCGAAATATGAGAACAGGCTTGCGCTTGAACGTGGAACAATTTTCAATAAAAACACACGTTGTTTTCTGAGCACCACATCCAACATTTCAGTACCTAAAGCTTGCTGTTGGCCTCAGGGTCATGCCACATGATGGGGCCAGAACACATCCAGTTAGCATGTCAGAGAAAATGATGCCATCTTAGCTAGCGCGCACACACACACACACACATACCATTATTGATTTTGCTCTGGGACCAGGTGGGGGGATTAGCCTCCATTTCTTAACAACATTAGTCCTCACTCCTAAGCTGACTTCAGGGTGTACATGGTGCTGAAACCACACACTCTGTAAAGATGTAGAATCCACATCTAACGTGTAGTATTTTAGGCACAGAGCTCCTGACACACTCCCTATCTTCTTTTTCTTGGGCTTGATAATAAGCAGCATGCGCTACAGGATTACTTCAGGAATATTTCACCACCTACACCAGGGAGGCCTCATGCTCTGAACATGCTAATTACCGCTTCACGTGTGTGTCTGTGTGTCTGTGTGTCTGTGTGCACGAGTGGGTGTATATGTGTGTGTGAGTCTTTGTTCTGCAGCTGCTGAATGCCACATGGGTGGGTCGTGGTTTCTGTACACAGAGCTCAGATATCTTCGAGAAAAAAAACACATTCAGACAACAAACGGTAGAGTGTGAATTCAGCTCTGATCATGTCAGGATGATTTACTCTATTTATCCTGCTCTGTTCCTTACATTCGTCTGATCTATTTGCAGCATTTTTGATCACTGTACTACTAACAGAGCAAACATGAATACAGTTTTTTTGGTTGGGGGTGGCGGGAGGAAGCTGTTATATCACACAGAACACAGTTTTTTCAAATACATACTGTCCCATTTTTGTAATAGCAAAAATATAACATCTCCCCTAAATTCCACTAACACTGAACACTGAACATTGGTCCATTGAACATTGGTCCCTTGGTCAAACAAGAAAATGAAAAATCATAGAAATAAAGTACAGAGAGAGAGAGAGAATGTTAAGAGTGAGAGAAAGGGAGAGAGAGAGAGAGAAAGAAAGACTGAAAGTTAAGTGAGAGAAAGAAAGACACACAAAGATAGAATTACAGTGTTCTAGGTAGAGTGTGATGTAGAGATCCATGTGTTAAGTGATAGTGACTCAGATGCTTGTGTCTTCAGCAGCAGTAAAAATGAGCTCCATGAGAACCCCACCTGAGTTCCCCCACTGTCTCGTTTCTCATCCTCAACAAGAGGAAAGGAGTGGGGAGTAAACACATGATAACACTTCAGTAACACTTTTTTTGTACATCAAATAGATTTCTTTTCAGTATTATTATTTAGTTTTTATTATTGTTGTTGTTTTCTTGTTGTTGTTGTGTTATAATAACAATAATAACAATAATACTTGTTGTTGTTGTTGTTGTAGTATTAGTGGTGTAGTAGTAGGGGTGTATGAAAATGTCAAAATATAAAAATATTACTGTCCCATAGTATTACTATATTATTGTGGTTATTTTCGCTACTTTAGTGCTCTTAACATCACTGAAAAGGTTCTACAAACAGTTCAACTTTGCTGTGCTTTAAAAACTAAATTGCTAGTACAGTTATCTTGAACCGAAAAACACTGAAGTCCCCTAAATCTTTGTTCCACCCCCCCGCCACCCTCCAAGCCGCCTAATTTAAACCAACTGTAGCTCTTCTCGCAGGCATTCCCAAACTCTGCTTGGTTTTTTTCTCTTTTCTTGTATCTCTCTCTCTCTCTCTCTCTCTCTCTCTCTCTCTCTCAGACAGACATGCACACGCAAACACACACACACACACAAACACACTGCATGGCTATTGTTTGACCACCGCTGGTCGTTTCCAGGAAGCCGCTCCTCTCGCAGTACCAGCCACCCCCACCCCCACCCCCCCGTGGCTGAAGCAGTGTGTGGCAGCAGCCTGAGTGAACAGCTCTCAGCCTCATTAACTGCAGCAGCTGCGTGAACCTGCTTTCATCTATTCTATACCATACAGACAAATTCACACACACACACAAGGTCATGCAGGTCTATCTGCACATGTATAAACACCATAAAAACTTAACATCAGTCTGCAGACACACATAAGACATGGCCTTTACATGCTGCCCTTCCAACCTTAGGGATCACATGGGCTTTACTCTGCATCTTTGGGTCACTGCATCTGTAAAAAAATGAGTCATGTGATCATCTCTGTTGAGTCCAGGTAACAGCTGTGTGCTGAGTGTTGAGTTATTGACCCTCAGCTCTACTAAAACACTGAGTTTGGTGAATACCACAGAAATTGGAAACATGTGGGCTTTTTGGTGAATTGTGGTTCCATCCATGTCCACTCAGAAAACTACTGCTCTTCTCACAATCATAAATCAAAAGCACTTTTCCAGTTGTAATGCATCCAAAAGACGAGTGCACCAGTGCAGGAGGGGAACGGAGGACACGACCAGGATGGCTCGTGGGAAATGTCGGAATGTGGTGTTTGTTTTGGAGTGTTTATGAAGTCAGACGGCAGACCGGTTTCAATCTTCAGCATTCAGACCTGTGCCAGTTTCCTGCTATTGTGCAGGCGTGTTTGTCATGGCAGTGAAAGTAGAAAAGAGAGAAGAGATAAGAAGAGAATAGAAGAGATATAAAGAGAGCAGAAGAAGAGTAGAATGTAAAAGAAAAGATACAAGATGATCCAACAAGAAAAGGGAAGAGAGAGAGAGAGAGGGAGAGAGAAAGAGAAGATCATATAATAGATGAGAAGAAGAAGAGAACAGAGATACAAACAGCAAGCCAAAGAAAAGAGAATAGAAATAGTAAAAAAGAAAAATATGTAAAGAAAGGTGAAGAAAAGATGAAGAGACAAAGGGACAAAAACGAAAAGAGAAGAAGAAAAAGAAGAAAAAGAAAAAGAAGAAGAACAACAACAACAACAAGAGAGTAGAAGTAAAGAGAAGAGAATTGAAGAAGAGATATGAGAAGATACAAGGGAGAGGGAGGAAGAAAAAGAAGAGAAGAGAGGAAGAGACAACAAACCAAGAGAGAAGAGACAAGAAACAAAGAGAAAAGAAATTACTGAGAGGAAAAAAGAGAAAAAAGAAAGGGAAAAGAGAAGAGAAAAAATATTTATCTGCTAGTCTAAAATACTAAATGATGCTTTAACAGCACCAGACCCCAACACATTAGAACCACTTGGGACAATTGGGCAGGGGATGAAAGAGTAAGGAATGAGTAGGGAAAGGAAACAGCATCTTAAACATGGTCACAGAGTGAGACCAGAAGAGTAGTGACTCCAGCCTGGGTTTCTGACTACTCACTCAGGGAAACAAAAAACGTGGCAGGATTTTCTGTCATCTGGTGAGCTTACTGCAGCATTAATGAATGTGGGAATGCTAATGCTAGCCTCTCATGTCTGAACCCGGCTTCTACTGATGTCCTCCCAGCTAGCAAGCGGCTACATCCATCCAGCCACACAGAAAGTTCAGAGCAGGTCCTCTAAATGAAGCCAAAAAAGTTCAATTCTAGACCGTCCTTTAACTTTAAATGCACATGCTAACTGTTTTGTTACATTGGCCTTCATTAAATATCTAACACTTATCTGGTCAATAAAAAATCACATCTCCTTGCTCATAAAGGTATTCAAATAGTGAACATATGGTGAATGTATCTGAGTATATTTTTTGTAAATATATAGTGTGCACAAACCTGACTGGTAGTGTAGCTGTTGGTGCTGGAAATGCAGGGCCTACTGGGATGAGTAGGCTGCACTTTAATAGCAAATCCAAAGCTGCTGATGAGTCCACATTAGAGATAGTAACAAATCTGTTCAATATATTTAATGCTAGCATCACTGTGGGCAATGCTCCTGCTCTATGGTAGAAAAACCAGTGCGCAAAACGTTGTGCGGGATGCATCAACATATACATTCTTTTGGAGCACTTGTACTTGGAGAAAAAAGAAAGCGTAATCCTCTTTTTATTTTTCACAGCTGCAGGCCAACACGGTATTAAGCAGCACTTTGCCTCTGATATCGGAGGTCTAGCTGGGCAGCACAGTGCTGTGTGGCTGCTCTGAAAAGGCCTCTGTCTGTCTGTCAATCTATCTGCCTGTCTGTCTCCTTTGGTGGTTTACATCTGTTTGAAATTCTTGTAGGCACGGGTGCTTAGTGTTACGCAGGTGTCACATGTGGCCAAACCCAAAATGAGTCCAAATCTAACTGTGAGGTTTGTGAGGTCACTTGTGCCTACAGCACGTCAGCCCCACTGTGAAATGATATGGAGAGTTATTGGAGTAAAGCACTGTTTCACTTGTCTGGTTCCTGGCTGTGGCAAAGGAAATCCTGTGGTCTAGGACTGGTCTGAAAAGTGTTTACAGGCTTCAATTTTTGTTGGCATTTCCAAACAAGTACTTGAATACTCAAACTCAAAACCCTTAATTAAAAAAAAAATCTGAACATAATTTTAGGAAGTATTTTCATTTGTATTTTCATTTGAAAATATGTCCAGTAAGAACTCTATGTTATCTCTTTGCCAGCACACCATATGTTGCTGTAGATTGTAGATTCATGTTCAAATACTGCTTTGTTTCAAAATAAAAATCTAGCTGTTATAATATAATTACTAGTCCTTTCCTTTTTACAAGTCTTGTGAAGTGTGTGTGTGTGTGTGTTTGTGTGTCTGTGTGTATAGGTATAAAAAGTAGACAAAGCTTCTGGATATCAAGTGCAGATTTTTAATAACAGCATAATAATAACTCAGGCAAACCCTTCCAAAGTTTATTATTGGGACATTTTGAAGGTTTTCGATCCAAGCTCAAATGTTTGTCTTGCACTTTGTAGCCCGGTATATAAACAACCGCACAAATGTGGACTTCAAAGGAATGACATAAAATGCAAGAAAAAATATGGAATATGGGCCCTTTAACCACGTTCAGATTCACTCCTGACATCAGGGTGATGAAAGAACAAAGGATGGGTGCGTGTCCCAGTAGGTTCTGTTCTGCATGTGCTGTAGCCCCAGAGCTAAGCTCCACCGGCTGTGCTTTGACTGCAAATCCACCCAGGCTGGGTGAGATAAGGGCTGTGTTATTCTTTAAGATCGGCGGCAGAGCCAGTGGAAGCAGAGCAAAGAATGAAGAAAAAGAAAGAAATCAGGGAGGGAAACAAGACAGCGAAAGGGGGTGGGTGTGTGTGGGGGGGTGAACAATTTGGCAAAGGCCTGTAGGGATGGGGTTCGTGGAAGGTTCACAGTCACCCGCTTTTGCGTTTGGCATACACACTTGTGCTCAAAAACTCTATAAACTCACACCCTGGTCATATAGTTGCTGCTGAAGTACACGTCACAGTACTTTCACCAAGGACATTCCAAGGCCATCAGATAACCCAGTTGAAGCTCTTGTAATAAGAATGCACACCTGCAGATAGGCCTGAGTGATTAAATCAAGCTTTTTGAATATTGGTATTTTGATTAGATTATTATATCATAGTGTTACCAGCAAAGGCTTTGGTACTCTAGGTATACTGGCAGGCACCAATAAGCAAGCCATTCCCTCATAACAGCACAAACCAGTGGGACAGATGACTATATCAGAATCTGAATTCAATGTCTCTCAAGCACAACCATAAAATACACAATAAAACAAACAAATCGTATTTACAGAAAATAGAGTTTTTTTGTACATCACACAAAAAATGTAACAGCATGAATAGAAGGGGACTGCAGTAGGCTGAATAAGTAAATAGATGATGTAAAGGTGTTGATTTAGTGACATCACAAAAATTATGATTTCAAATGAGGCTGCTTTTGAAGCTTAGTTTCCATATAAAACAGACTAAATGGATGGGAGAGTGAATATACATTTGTAAACAATATTTATAGGCTTCAGAATTTTTAATTACAGAAAATTATGATATGGGACCTTTAATATGTTGAAAGGCATGAAATGCAATATGTATCAGTATGTCGCAAAAATTAATATTTTGTCAATTTTATGCAACCCTACCGAAAATCTGCATCAAAGAGTACCTTTAGCCTACTTCCATATTGGAGAGGAAGACCCTGGTGTCCCACTCACTACAAGAATTTCCAGTCCCTGTTAGTTTAAAAGGAGAACCATCTTGTTCTTCCCATGTCCTGCCCCCAGCCTTTTGCTTCAACAGCACTGACGGAATCTTTCGTTTTCCCTAAGGGGAGGCGTGGCATCAGCATAGCAGGATATGGCTGTTGTGCACACAAGCGATAAGTGCTGTTTTCCTTCTATCTCTGAGGGCTCTTCAAAAGCTAGTGCAAAGAGGCCTTGGGGGGTTTGTTGGGGGGGGGCACTGTGCACCCCTCTGAAGAACCAAGGTCAAGTCTTATTGGTTCCACATATCCCTCACAGCTTAATTAGCTCACATTCTCTTGCTAAAGGCTATTCTGGTGTAGGATTAGGGGAAGTACTCGTTAAAGCACAGCTGGCTTCTTTTTACAGCTGATCTGCTCAGGCCACAACACATTTCAAAAAGCATTTTTCCCCAAACATTATCTACCTCTGTGAATGATAACACTGAGATCTCACAGGCTTATTTGATTGCATACTCCGTTAGCACAGCTCCGGGATCTTGGTTATCTCTGGCTGTGTGTCTTATCATAAAAAAAAAGAATAATAAGACAGATCGGTATTGTGTGAGCGGTGCTCCATTAACAGTACAGCTCAGCTTGTAATGTGAAGGCTCAATGATTTCTGGCATTAAGAGAAAAACAATCATTTATACAATGAAGATGAAAAGCCTTTCTTCAGAGTATTATAAATAGGAATGGACACTGAAACCCGGGTCTTACTCGGCCCCAGTGCCTTATTATAAAAGACTGAAGTATCAATAAGCTTTAATGGTAACGGTTCTGCGGTACTGGAGAAATTAAAAAGGAGAGAGCTCGCGCACACACAAGATGAGAGGGCTAGTGCTTATGGAGTGACGATGGTGGAGAGAGCCAAACTCCAAAGTATGGCTACATTTCACCCGTGTGTACATGGACAACGCTCGCTGCAACAAGTGCAACAAGGTTTTTGCTCGTAAAGGCGGAAACACGAGACATTTATTAAAACATCCAGCCAAAGTGCATTATCTGCATATAGAGAAATGCTAGCTTCTACTTCATTATCCGCCTCCTCAGGTCTGTTTAATATGTTCAAATAAGGAATTAAACATCACATGAGGGCTCTAAATCAGTGTTAATAATTTAATAAACACACATTCAGTTACCTACATATAGGCTTAATATTTAGAGTATTTTATGCAGTGGGCTAAATAAATATTAACCATTAAAGTGACTTGTACTGCTATAGTGCTTCATTTACAAATAATAATAATGAAGATAAATAATATTAAACTAAGAAAGTACTTTTTTAGATTTGGGTTCAAATTAGGGTTAAAGTGTTGTTCTTCTGTTCTTAATTAATTTTTAATTAAAAAACAATAAAAGTACAGATAAGAGTAACGATAACGTATCGAATCGATAAGCAGTATCAATAAAAGTAGTAATACCGTTAAAACCTTAACCATACCCATCCCTAATTATAAATAAAGATAATTAGGTTGATTGAGGGGAAAATCATTTTACCAGTGGACTTTTTAAAAAGTGGATTTCTTTATTGCAGTGGGGTGTTACATACTTAGTAATGTAGTGAAAAGACTGATGTACAAAAACACGAAAACCCTGTTGGGTAGTAATGATTTGAAAGGTGTTATGATTAAGATTACTTTTTTGTTGTTCATGGATATTACATATCAAATAACTTATTAAATGACAGTTTTAGGTCAGAAGATCCTTTACAGTCAAGAGGATGTTCTTTGAGTTGTATTATAACTTGAGTTGTATTATATTATAAGTTATATAACTTATAACTGGTAACTGCTTAATTTATAACTGAACTCTGTTAACAAGCCTATATCCTATTTTCCCTTTTATATCACTCACACACTTTCTACTATGTATTGGGTCAGAGATCTTCAATGAAATCCATCTCACCATGAGGACCACTACTGAAGAAACACGTAGGCCAATCAGCATTACGCTAAGGAGATTATGCTAACCATCTCCAGCTCCAGCTCACATTCATTTCTAGCCATTTTTGCCATGTTTGGACAAAGTATTCCGTTAATGCATGCTAAAGGCAGTGTCTGAGGGCCTGCCCTGGGCAGGTGGGATTTGTTCTACTTACTAAGCTTGAACTAAAGGGCCGAAAAAAACAAGGCGATTATAATTTTCCCAGCTTTTGGCAGCTTGTTTTTGGAGTAAAAAAACACAGTTTACTCAGAGATTGTGTAGGGATAAGTAAACAGCCCAGAGTGAGCCGATTCCTGAAAGTCCTTGGCGAGATAAACAGTAAAGGAGGGAAAATGAGGCACAAAAGGAGCCAAGCCACCGCTAAGGAAATATGCTTTCCAGTGGCTCACAACCACAACGCGCTGTACGCTCATGTGTCTCGATTACAGTGGGCTTATGTAAGAGAAGAAATTCTCAGATACTGTACATACTAAAATTTCTCTTTATTATATAATGGCCTTTGATCATTTATGCTTTATATAAGAGCATATTGTTTTCCAGGGGAGGGAAGAACAATTGGCCGCTAATGAGAACTACAAGCACAAGAGGGCTGTGTTTAAAGTGATTAGAGAACTAGAACAATCTGAGAACATGTGGTTTTCCTTGTACATGAAGTCTAGAAAAATTCTCGCACAAAGTAATAACTGCAGATTGCAAAGAAGGGAGAAAAAAAACAAACAGATTGCTCTCAAAGTTTATCTTGATTTCTCTTGAATGTGTGAAGGCACAATTTTTATTTCTACACTGTCCTACTCCTATTTTTTACTGTATACTAGGGCTGCAAATAATTAACTAATATTTATATATTTTTGACCAATGAAAATTATTATCACTTTATCCCACTGTTCTTTTATGTCCCCACTGCAGGTCCCCAGAATCCATACAAAAAACTGAATTGCTTAGTCATAATGGAAGATACAGTAAATATATGCACAAAATGTTGTTAATAGTGAGAGTCAGACATAGTCAAATTATTAAGCAATGTTTAAAGCCCAATTCACTTCATTACATTTCCAATTGGTTAACTGCAGTAGGAAGGGATTGTGTGAGCTACACATCCTTTAGTGTACAACAATCTGTCAGATTACCCACATATCCCTCTTGAGTGCCTAAATGACAACGCTATTTTCACTTACTGTCCTCATACTTAGTACTAATGTTCAACCAATTAGTACTGCTTTTTAAAATCTTCACATCAGTTTAGCCTCTGTGTCCTTAAGCAAAGTGGTGAAACCCAGTTCTCCATGTACCGCTTCTGACAGTGCTGAATGACAGAGTGACCCGTCGGTGGTCATGGTGTGAATAAATAATATAAAAAAATAATACAGCATTCTCATTTCAAAGAAGCACTGGCAGGGTTCAAAGGCAAGGTAGCGTGGATTCTGAAGGGGAGTACAGCATTGCGGGCCTATGGCCCATCTCCACAGCTGAGGGGCTTTACGGACTTAATGGAGGGTGTGAAATCAAAGGGTCCACACATCTTCAAAAAGAGCCTCACCCGTTTGTTCTGTCAGCCAAAAAAAGAAGCCCCTACTTCACTCTTCTTTTGACTAGCACAGCCTTCAGAATAATTGGCCGATATGCATGTGCTTCTGTCTCCCTCTCTGTCTCTGTCTCTTGCTTTATCTTCCATGGATGATGTTTAACTTTCCATGCAAGTTTTGAACTTCAGGACATGTTGTACCTTTAGAATACAAAAAGGTCAAAAGTTTTTGAACAGACCAGTATTTCAACTTTTTTCATTTTTTTCATTGTAATTCAAACATTCAAGTCCAATGAATATCATGAAATGGTACAAAGGGCAGTGCTGACCTGCAAGAGGTGTAAAAATGGTAAGGTTACCAAAAAGAGGGTAATCATTTTGTAGCACCACACAGTACAGTCTGGTAGGTGCCAAGTTGATTGGGTTAATCCTGCAGCAAGATGGTGACCCAAAACATGCTAGGACTGCCTTTGAAGAAGAACAAGATGTTAAGCTGGAAAACATGGAGTTGCCAGAAGTCTCCAGACTTCAACCCCATCTAGCTACTTTAGGATGAACTGGACAGAAGAGTGAAAGCAAAGCAACGTGTAAGTGCTACACACATAGGGGAACTGCAACATAGTTGGGAAGACCTTTCTGCAAAATGAACAGGGACACATTTAACTGCTTGAATTTAAAAAACAAAAGCTACAGAGTCCATTGAATCATATGCAGACATGATTGATGACGTGGTGGCTGGTTTGCCAGGGGAGTCTATGTAAGAAATAAACCAGTGGTGGTGACAGGAACCAGGGCTTTTCATACTGAGATTACAATCCACGATGACCAGTGACCCTTTCCAAATGTAATAATTACAAATGTAATGTTGATAATAATAAAAAAGTATTAAATCTGGAAATATCTGTTTTACCTGGTTACCGGTTTTCTTAACACTCCCCACCATGTACCCTTCTTCAGTGGCCCTTGTACACTTCTTCAGTGGCCCTTTTTTTGTGATTGGACGATACCCATGTTACTCATAACAATTATTTCTTAGTCATTTCTTGCTTGTTCACCATTCACCTTGGACTAAAGTTTTGGGACACCTAGGCGAGGTGAACGGTTTTAAAACTAATATCTCTGACGGTGATTTTTTTATTTATTTACAGTAAGTACATTAAAATCCACAGTTAGATAGGGCTCAATGACATCTTTTCAACAACCACTCATTTTCCATAATTTCAGCAACGCTGAAATTTGCTCCTTATTCGAAATTTACAACTTAAATCCTGCGCTCCAGGCTGCAATATCGCTATTTGGTCTGGAGGGGGAAAATTAACAGAGGTTTAGATTCAGAATTAAGTTGCCTTTTTATATGCACTTTCAGAAACGCATGTAGAGGAGATAAAATCGTTTTTAATCTTTACATGGCAATGATCTCTTTCCACTCAAAATCTAAACTATTCTGTGACTTTAAATCTTAGGAACTTGGCTCAAATTCATGAAGAGCAATTTCCTTAACTGCTTTGGTCTACTGAGAACTCACTCGTTCAGGTGTGTATAACCTGTATCACTTGTTACTTGTTTGGACCAAAACCATTCTTCGCTGTTAAATTCACAAGGGAACATTGCCTCATAATATATGTTCTTGGCAAGAAAGAAATTGGCCCACTGAAAACTCACAGATAAAATATGATGTGTATAACTAGTTTCACTTGTTACTTTTTTTGGACCAAGCATTCAACACTTTCCTTTCCTGCCAAGATGTTGCCATGTATTATAAGCCAATGTGCACATAAGCATACCCTTTCCCCCCAGACGACGATGTATTCATAACAATGTGCATACCATGTTGTGCAAAATGCTGTGCAAAAACTCTCAAGGCACCCTTAGAATCTTGAGGACAAATATCTTGCTGCAACGGGCTGCAGCGTGATTAAGATACAAGGAGCCTATATAAAGGAGTTCCAACCACTCAGCATTCAGCACCACCAGTATACTGATCAATGCCTGATCATCTGGAATCATCTGCTCCTGTTTCTGCGCTCGTTCAGGCATTAAGTTAGATGTGCTTATTCTGCTTGAATGATTCATACTAGGGTATTAACACAAAAGTTGACCAGTCGACAACAGATGCGCTAGTCGACAGATGCTGAGAGTAGTCGACTTGTTGTGTGTTTTTTTTCTCTCTCTCTGCCCTCGCTTGTGGACATAATACAGTCTCTGCTCTGATTGGCTGATGCTGCAATCTCTGCCTCAAATTGGCTGATGCTGCAACGGGTTCCTTGGTTTAACGGATTACTATAGTCCCTTCATAAAAGGGGCAGAACCGTTTGCACATTCAGTGGAATCCAAACAGGATACCACAATAAGACGAGAGAGACAGCAGCAGAGAAGAGACACACATCACATGTGGAGATCCTTCACTCTAGACACACAAACAGCACGGACAACTGCAGAACATGCAACCGCAGTTGAAGTACAGTAACTGTCCCGGCAATCTGCACTGAGTCTAAAATGGCACCGCTAGCTAACATGCTAATGCTAGCACTGAAGAATCGTTCGCTGCGGCTTAAAATGTTCCCACTTTCTGTTTACACTTACATTTACCAGAAGATTTAGGGTATCAGCCTCTGTTTTGTTAAATTTAATTGTCAGGTTGATGTTAACGTTACAGAGAACTTTAATAAAAGTTGCTCATTGTTGGACACCCGTGTTCCTGCGTGTTTGTGATGTCCTCACAACTAGTCAACTCGACATCGACTATCTTGATGGATTAGTCGACTTGAAAAAATCTGAAATTCATACGTAGGTCACTGAATGGCTCACTCTGTGACAAAAAAAACACTCCTCTGAAACAGGCCAGGTCCAGGAACTGGACTGACAATGAGAGTCAATTTGAAAGTCCTTCATGAAGGAAGACCGGAAAATTATTCCTCAAAGCTACATTAAAACATACCTGAAACCTATGTATTTAGAAGAAATGTGTGTGTGTGTGTGGTGTGTGTGTGTGTGTGTGTGTGTGTGTGTGTGGTGGTGGGGGGGTCCCAAGACTTGTATACTGTATAATGACATTTCTGTGAGGAAGCTTTCGTCCAGTTCTATTCATCCCCACTGTGGACAATTCTGACTGCAATTCTGAAGTTTGCTGGTTACACATTAAACCAGACCTAATGATTTTCTTTAGATCTTAAAACTGAAATTCCCTTTTAATGATGTTTATAAACATTAGCAAAATAGGATGAATACAGTACATTCAACAATTATATCTAAAGATCTGGCAAATACTTCAAAAATGTGATATTAGATATGAATGACATGTTACAGGCTTATAGACCACATGAATGACTGTAAAGGAAAGCCCGTTGCTTGCAAGAAGTCCACTGCTGCAGTCCAACAATAGTGTTTGTCTCAGTGTTTCTCGGCCCTGAGCACAGCAAGCTCAGAGCGGAAGCAGAATTTACCGTCCCATCACAACGCGGCTTCCTGTGTTTTGTTTGGGAAGTGATGCTGGGAAACATTAGCACGTGCTGAAGGTTTGAATTGACCTGCACTTGCTTGGCTTCAGCGCTACAGGCCTGAATAATTTTTTGTGAGGGGTAAGCTTCGTACTAACTGCTTCAGGGATAATGTAAGGGCACTTCAAAAGTAGATTCAAGGGGAGGGGTCTATTTCTAAGTTAGAATGACAGATGTATAGAAGAAGTGGTTGTCCAATATTAATTAAACTACAACTCTTGATCACGCCTGTTCTTGACAGTAACATGCCGACTTCACCCCAGAAACTCATCACACACTTCCTGTACCTACAGACGTAAGCAAGCTTCTGGCCCCAGTGCTATTGGGACGGGGTGCGGAACAAAAGAGGCTTTAACTCAATTGCATTGAATAGGTTGGTTCTGCCTCAGGTTTTTCAGCTGGGTCTTTGCTCCTGAAATCCCATCCCCCTGGCGGCGGCATTCCAGGAGCCACTCAGCTGCTGTGAAAGGGGAAAAAAGAGCCTGATGCCTCTCTGGCTGTCAAGAAAAAACATGGATCCCTGCTGTGTGATCAGAATACCAATTAGGGAAAAAGTCTGAACATTTACTGGTCACAGTATTGGTGTGTGTGTGGGTGTGTGTGTATGTATGCTGGGATGATATTGTGCAGTCACATTAACTGAGAGCTTTGCATGGGCCAGCTGTTTGGATTAATATAAATTCTTCATGTGTTTGGCACTTTTTTAATTTTTTTATTTATGCCTGTAAGGTGTTAAGAAAGGCCAAGAAATTCTGAGCAAAATCTCCAAGTTGAATGCAAATACGCCAGTCACCACAATTCCGCGAGGCGATAACGATTGTATTCAAATCCAAAACTCTAATTAATGCAGTGCTTAGAGATGGCCCACGGTTGCCTAGCAACAGTGGAAGCAAGAAGCTGGTAGAAAGTGGTGGAGTTTGGAGGTGTTTGGGGGGGGGGGGGGGTTCTACACACACACACACACTATCTGCCTGTGTTTGTGTGTGC
>JBBMFX010000134.1:999945-1014410 GCA_037832545.1 Rhabdalestes septentrionalis | reverse complement strand
ATATCTTGCATGAAATGAGGCAGCTAGCATGATATGCAGTCTAATGATTTTACAATTTAATTTCAAAAACCTACTATATACTGTGATAGTTTCTATACAAACCATTTGCCAGAACAACACATTTGCCAGAACAACACAACAGTTGCATATCTGCACCTGGGGTGTCATTATTTCACTGTGTATTGGTGCTTTGTATTAGTGTATATTTAAATAATACCATAATATTAAAATCACTTTGGACACTGATGTCATGACAGGAAATCTCAATACCTACTCATTCCCACTCACTAAAAGTATGGAAAGAGAAAACACATGCTTATTATTAATGGCTGTTTAGCTCTGAATAAATGTACTTCACCAATTTTAATCCTCAAGCCAATACTGTGATTATTAAACGACACATTTTCTCATTGCTTCAACCGAACCTACTCACCTCTGATCCAATAACATACCCAAATAATGTGCATCAGCCTTAGTCTACAAAGTTTACTATTATATATACACATACAAACATACATTCATATACATACACAAAAAAAGAAGCCCGCCTCCGGCGACAGCATGACAAGATGAATGAGCAAGGGGATTGTTTTTATTCATCTACCCACAAGTTACAGCAGGTACGGTACAGTTTGAGCTTCAAAGATTTTAGAACTTGCTGACACACCGTTCGTTATTTTAAATTATTTTAATTTAGCGTGGCAGCAGCATCGAAGGCATTCCACTTATCCGTGGCCCGCCTTGCATATTTATATCATGTTTTCTACAGGTTTTTATATTAAACTTTTATATTGTACAGTTTTATATTCTGCTGCTTCTACTTTCTGTAATAATGCAAATTTCCCACCTGTGGAACTATTACAGGGTTATAAATGTACATTCCTATTTGCATGGCACATAATATTTTAGAGGCAATGACATTTCAATCACATTTCAGCTTCTCAGCGAGCTTCTGAATAAGATTTCAATCAGGCCGTGCGAAGCTACGACTCATTTGGGCCGCGTTTCATTCAACAGGACCTTCCCCAAAGCCCAAGGACAAACCATGCTGAAAGCAAACAGTCTGAGGGTCCCCAGAAAGAGCAAACGCAGCATGCTCAGCATCTGTCAGATGCACAGACCAACAAGAGCATACAAGCTACATAATAAAACCAAAATCAAACAGTTGCACACACTATTCCTCAGAATAGGCTGGTTTTGGCCACATTCTGCTGTTCTATGTGACTTCCAGCACCTGCAATATTATATAAATGAAGGAAACTTGCTGATCTCCTATCTCCTGCTGTGGGAATGCATGGTGGTCTTCAATGCCAGAGTGCATTACTGTGTAGCAGTGGACGGCCAGTCCACAGGGAGCCACTTCCTGTCAGAGTCCAGCAAGCACATTTCCATCAGTTTAAAAATAGCCATTCCCATTTGCTCACGTTGCACCTCTGCCTCCACAAACTTCAATCTTATGAGATCCAGGAACTAGTCTAGTTCAGGGGATCGCAGGAAAAATGTACGTCTCCAAAAAAGCCCTCTTGTCTGTGCGGTGTGAAAAGTGGTGAGCTGGGTCAGGTCATTTGTGAGGTAGTTGACAGATCAATTCGTGGAATAAAACATTTGTGTAATTTCCCCAAACCGATTGATTGAAAGGTCAGTCTGGATATAAATGTCAGCACTCGATAGCAATAACACAGCGGCCGGCTCTGTCTTATAGCAGATTTTGTCAGTCCACTACCTTAAAAACTGCAAACATTCTTGTAAAAATAAGTAATATCAAAACAAAACATGAGGAACTAGCATCAAGCAAAAATTGTAAGAAGGTTTCACATGATAACCTTTCTTAAAACAGGAAAATCCTCTAAAAGCTCGATCAAGTCAGTTGTTCTTAAAATAAATACAATTTAAAAAGATATTACTTATTTTCAAAACTTTCTGCCTTGTTAAGAGATCGTTTAGGCAATGATGGCCTTTCACAGTGAAAGCTCCGAGTTCAGCAGTTGTTAAACCTTAATGAACTGAGCATCTCGCCAGTGACCTATTCTGAGAATTCGGCGGTTGCTCCCTTAACTTGTTTAAATCTTCCAAGAGAGGAGGGCATGTCCATGCATGTCCTTATTGGTCAGAGTGGAATGCATTAGTTCAATTTCAAGAGTGGAATGCATTAGTTCAATTTTTTGCAATAACAGCACTGGGAAATAACATGTCTAACGGGAAAGGGCAGATGAAACATCAGTAATTGTCACTGTCTCAAAACAATGTGTCTAAAGAAAGTAGAGATTAGAGTTTATGGGTCCACATTGCAAGTCCACAGTGTAGCAGTTCTGTAACAGCATACATTCAGACAGGAATCTGAATCAGTATCTGGTCAGTTTGTTGCTAGTAAGAAAATGTTCAGTAATCTTAAGAAGTGACTTAAGGTTGAAGTATGTTTTTATACAATCTTTTGCTCATAACAGTAAATTCATAACCAAGTCTGGATGGTATGTATGCAATGAGAGTGTTCCAGTACCACTTCATAAATGTGGAAAATGGTATTTACCATTTGTTTATGCATGTAAGTGTTACATTACAAAGTCTCCCCAGCTACAGCAGAGAGAAAGAGAAAGAGAGAGAGAAAGAGAGAGAGACACTTACAGAGTTGGCAGGTGCACCGAGATTGCCCTCCACATAGGTTTCAGTTTTGGGCTCCACTGCCAGTTCAGCTTCCAGAATCTTCTCCACCGGCATGTCCTCACTGGAGCAGCCGGCCAGTTCCAGCTCAGCCTCGCTCCTTTCTCTCGCCCGCTGCCGCTCCTCCTGGACAGCTGGAGACACAAATACACACACAAACAAGATTACAAATGTGATACACACAAGCAATTAAATTCATAAATACAGTATTTCAACAACTGCACACATAAATATGTATGCTCGCGCACACACACACACACACACACACACACACACACACACACACACACACACACACACACACACACACACACACACAGCTGCTTTCCATGAGGCCGGACACACGAGCAGCCGGAACTACAGAGGCCAAACATGCAGGCTGAAACATTCCCACTAAAAACTTAAAAGGGCCAACAAATAGGAGCCACATTGAGGGGAATTAAACTCCTATTAAATCTGTCATATTAGCCGTGAGTGTGTTTGGTGCAATAAGAAAGCCAGCAGATGGGCCTCTAGTAGCGGGCTCTGGAGAATAACCTCTGACCTTTTTCCTGTCTGAAACCCACCTCAGTACAAAACATCCTCACACCACTACCTAAGTCTCAGCCCTCACGTAATACATGGAGGGAAAACAGGAGTCCAGCCTGTCAGTCTCCACTTTGGTCATTGTCGGTAACCATTGACCACTCCATGCTTTGCCCACAAGTGTGTTCTAATGTTGTGAAGATGGACAAACGTTAGAGATTGTCTTCCAAGTAATATATATTGATTTTGTATATGTGCTCAAACTATTAGGGTTACTTTGTAATTTAAATAAAGATAATAGTTACAAAAAATCTCATTGGCTTCTAATGGTGCATTTCCATTGGCACAAGGAACGGCTCCGTACTCTCTATCCATTACAAATAAAGCAATCTGTACCCGTGCCATATCTGAGCTGCTCAATGGAAGGGCCAGAAGTTGGCCACAGCCGACCTGATGATATCATTATTTTTTGATTGGTCCAAAAAAATGTTCATTGCAACAGATGGACTTGGAAAGAGACTATTTACTGACAAAAAAACAACAACAAACATACAAAGTAACAACTGAGACGTTTATGAATTACAACTTTATGCTTTTCCCTGATGAAAGACAAATGTTCTGTGGAAAATAGATTTATAAATGTTTTAATGTTATGATTGTGTCTCTGAACTCTAAGCGTAACTTGTTTTTCTGTAACAAACTAGATAAAACATTAACACCATGGGAGTTGCAAAAATATAAAAGTGTGCAATAAACTACGTTTGAAGTCATTATTGAAAGTTGCATATCGTAATGTTATTTATTGCAATTAACCACAGAAAATCATGCCTTTTTTTATAGCTGCCCAGCATTAATTCTTTTATTTCTTTTTTTATTTTATTTTTGATTTCTCATCATTTTTGATCAGGAAGAGGATTCAATACAACAACCAAAAGATTCCATACAAGAACTTAATTTACAAAGAGAAAGGAAAAAGGCACTAAACAAAAGCAGCAACAGATGAGGTCATAATGACTGTGGTCATACACCGGTACACCAAACACAGGCAGTTTAATACTAAAAGAGCTAAAACAAGAACAAAGCAAAACACACAACCATTTAAATTAAAACACCTATACACATCAACATAAAAGTCCCCTATAATTCAAACTGAAAGCCATAGACATGACATTGGTATATTTATTCTATTCCATTCTAAACCAAAGTGAATGACTTTTGTCTATGATAATGGACTTTATAAAAAAATTTAACTTCACTTGACCTGATACCGAACCACAAAAATGCTTACTTCTTGCTATTAAAATGGTCATTAACTAATTTTACACCATGTCCAATTAAATAATATTCTCACGATGCTTACTCAGACACTTACACTCCATTGTTCAATTCAGTTTTGTATTTGTAATAGTTTTAACCCTTAAAATTCCCATGCTTATTACAGCATGTCATGCTATTAAAAATGTCACAATGGGGGACACAGTGCGTTGAGTAAAAAGTGATTGGTTTGTTTATAACCTCTGCCTATTGTAAAAACAGCCTGTCAGCTTGCAGGTAAAGAGGTACATTGGAAAAGCCTAGAACTAAATTCAAAAACATGTTATTTGACAGCGTTATTACATTTTTCCTCATGTTTTACCAGGGATTTCAAATTCGCTTTTGAAACAACGAGGCTTTTAGGTTTGGGTTTATAGCTGTCTTCTTCTGTGCAATGTTGTAATGTTGTTTCAGTCCCAATGTGGTCGAATCATTCAATAGATTCAACAAGTATGACTCTGAAAGCACCCCTGGCATGGTGTCCGTTAGCAGTAATCTCATCAAGGCTCCAGGCCTCATCCATACCAATTACGGAGGAAGAAGGGGATGTTTGTGAGCCTGCAGAACAGGTTTCATGGCACACAGAGCAGAATTAAACCATGCCAAACACACATTCATTTGCTCATCCATTCAATTACTTCCTATTTGGTCCGGCGTAACATAATTAGCCTTCATGTGTAGTCCACACAGAATTCATTTGTCTGTTCATCAAGAAGAGCCGCAATTATATGTAAAGGAAAATCATCATCCACTTACACAACCTCACGACTTCACTTTGACACAGACAGCGGATACCCTAAACCGATCGGCCGCATTAAAGGAGCCTAAAAGGGCCAGTTTATGTTATATAAATGCAAAAGGGATGGTCATGTGGGAGAACTGTCCTACACCGGAAATATTGCAAAATGGCTGATTGCATATTCTGCTTGATTTAATGTAGTTTGAGGCGTTTGAAAATACATCTTTTAGGTCAGTTTCCTGTTAAAAGAAGGTGTAAATTTGGATCTCGGCACATGTGGCTGACTGGGGCATGAGTTTCATGTGGCTGACTGGGGCATGAGTTTCAATCATGCACTGAAAGAATGTTTAATTTCAGTTAAACATCACTGATAAAACTCTCAGGATCAGAGGTCCATGTGTAAGCGCTGGTGCTGAATATTCTGAAGGAAGCGTATAGAGTCGTGAGTTATATTTAAGAAACTGCAGTAAAATAAGCCCCCATTAAATGACTAATCTGTCATAGTTTCATTTTTGCAGCAAACTTGATGGTGACAGTTCTGTCACCTTTTAAATCTGCACACCAGGACCACGGCTGGTGGGCAGGGCTACATGCAGTTCTTGGTAAATCCCATTTAGATCTGAGGTGCACTGTGGGTGCATATTGCATATTTATTTACTAATATAATATGGATTAAAGTAATCAGTCATGCTCACATTAACTGTGCGTGATATGCATCATTTGACAATGAGTGAAGGTGTGTGTTGGTTTGAGGGGGGGACTCTAAGTAGTTTGGGGAAAATGTGTGTTGGTGTAGGTATTGTGTGCTTATTATTATGCTATGCTTTTAGAATGTGTGTTTGTGTGTGTTTTCTAAATTTAGTGCAGGGTCTCATATTTGCACAATGTCCCTGATAAAATAAACCTAAAAAACACTAAAAACCAAAAGAAACAAAACCCCTTTTTAGAAGTAATCAACTGTCAAAATGGTTCAAAGTGACCTCTGCCTGCTCTCCTGAAAGCGTGATTTAACAGTTTTCACAAATACCTCACATGGGAATGAGCGGGTAGCTGGAAGAATCAGAGCAAGTATTAAATAGTTAAAAAAAAGATGAAATTAAACACGAATGAAAGATTCGCCCACTGGTCTGGAGAAAGGTCACCTCTGAGGACAGAGCTGGCTGTCATCAGGCGTGCTGCCTTGCTGACGCGCTTCCTCATTAAGCAGAAACACTTTAATAAAAAAAGAAAGAAAGAAAGAAAGGAAAAAAGCAAAGACAGAAAGTGGAGATAACAAGCAGGTCGTCGCAGGCGCAGCTGTAGGAGCCCTCACACCCCACAGTCACCATAGCAACAGTTGGTTGGATCCAGACACCAGCAGACGCTAATTGGCATCAGAAAAGAAGCACGTTTAAAACCTCTACTCTTTTTTATTGCTACTTTAGGAACACAGCAGTCAAAGGTTTAGGGCAATTGGCATGAAAAACAGACTTTCAGGTCAGTCCTGAAATATAATGTCCAAAATCTCAGAATCGGGATATTTCTCCTGTCTCTGAAGGGGGAGAAGGAAAAGATGTTCTTAAATCTAAAGGGATGTTCTGGTGATTGAAATGATTTTTCTTTTTTGTATCTTTTTCCCAGGTGTTTTCGATCAGCAAATACCTGTTTAATGTCCAGATGTTGCTTTTATAGTTTAGAACAGCAGCTGTGCATCTATTTATGCTAACAAACACTAGAACTCCACAAATAGTTAAAAAAAAAAACACTGTATTGTACAATGCACTGTACACTGTGTATGTATATTCAAAGAGAATTTTTTGAGCAACTTGAGGCAAATTAAAAATTCGAGAAAAGAACAGGTAGAGGAATGAAAATAATTGGATAATTAGTGTTCAATATGAAGAAATGTTCAATATGAAATACACATTATGGATGGGGGCAAGTATTGGGACACACCTGTTTTTCAGGGTTTAGGCCCTTTCATCAAGTGAAGAGCAATTTCAATGCTTTAGCGTGCCAAGACATTTTGGACAATGCTATGTTTCCAACTTTGTGGACAAAATTTGGGGAAGGACCCTTTTCCATCCAGTGATGGAAAAATTTGAATGTCCCACACAAAGCCCTCTACCCCAGCACCACTGGGATGAAAATGGAGATTGCGCTCTACATAATGCATGGACACAAATTCCCAAAGAAAATCCAAAACCTTGTTTTCGATATATGGGTGTAACAGTTCACAAAAATCACAGTTCGGTTCGATACGACACAGCGGTGTCACGGTTCGGTATGATCTCGGTTTGTGTATTTGTGTAGTAATGCCTTTCTTCTGGCAAGCCCAAATTTCCTCAAATGCTTTCTTATAGAAAGCCCTGTATTTCACCTGAAGTTGTTTGTGGGATTTTCTTTGCATCCTGAACAATGTTCCTGCCAGTTGTGGCTGAAATTTTAGTTGGTCTAACTCACTGTTGTTTGGTTTCATCAGAACCCCTGATTTCCCACTTTTGATTAAAGCACTACATCGCTGATTGGCATTCTCAATTCCTATGGTATTTTCTTATATCCCTTTCCTCTTTTATAGTGTTCAACTACCTTTTCCTGCAGATAATTTGACAATTACTTTGCTTTCCCCATGACTTTTCAAAACATATCGAATCAAAACCTCTTTCAGCCCTTTCAAACTGCATCCAGTGCCGAAGTAAAGGAGCAACTTCTGGACTCCAAACATGTCTTTATGGATCCAATATATCTGGGGCAAATGATAAACAGAAATGAAATTCCACTATACCATTTTTCTAAGGTCATTATAATTTGAGTTTTTAGTAACATGGTACAATTTGCATTGGTCCACAAGAAATGTTCAAATAGTGCAAAGGGCTGCCGTCATTAACATTTTGTACATGGTTGAAAGCATTACTGGAATTTGCAAGGGTCTGCACACAAATATTCTGATATTCACATCCATTATATCCTGCCTCATAATTATTTTTGCAGTCATTTCATTTTCATGGTCTGTCCATAGCAAGGGTCCTTCCTTGCACTCACTGGCAAGCAATTAGCTATGATTTAGCGGCTATTATGCAATTATACAACCAGAAAAATGTGCTCTATAGTGCAATATTGGGTTGCTGGGAAATAATATGCCCTTTACAAAGTAGTCTTTTTGCTCACTTCTCTGAAACACTGCCAAATCATGTCCTCTGCATGCTGGTATCCCCCAGCATAATGTGTGCATATAACAAGCCAAGTTTTTTTCTCTCTTTCTCAACAGCTGACTGAGCTTGTCAGAGTGAGGACAGCATGCAGACAGAAACTCATGCAGAGAGGTCAATGGCCAGGGTCAAAGAGCATCTCAAACTGACCAGCATGTGAGCAGGACGGCAGCGATGCGGTCAGTGTGAGAGTGTGTTGCTGCTTGGCTTCAAGAGAGTTTGCAAGCATACAGGCCAAATTAAACATTTCAAACTATGATATATTGAAAGCGGAAGGGGAACTTACTCGCATAAAATGTCTTTACAGTGGTGCTGAATGGAACAAGGTGAAGATGTTTATGAATAATGTTAACCTGGGGATGTGTGTCTATCCCAACACTATAGAATAAAAAAAAGTAAAAGTACAGAAGAAACAAAAGAATACAGAAAAATAAATAAAGGAAGATTCAATAAGAGTGCTGATATTTAAGAAGGCAGCAAGGATTCCAATAGCTTTTTTAATCCACATTTGGTGCAGATATGGAGTTGTTTGGACAGCACAGATGACAAATTCAATTTCACCATGTTTAGTTTGAGCTCTTTCCACCACTTGCTGATCAGGCTCTGCAGATCTAAAAGACGTACTAGAAATGTAACAACATACATATAAGAGATGTATTTAGGGGTCAAACCAGAGTGACTTGTAAACAATTAGTAATGCTTTGAAATAAAATCTGTACCGAAATGGGAACCAGTGCAAGGTCCAAAAAATTGGAGTAAATTGATTTCTTTTCTCTGTTTAGTTAAGATCCAGAAGGAAAAATGCAGGTAGAACATGAAAACTCCAGATACAAAGCAGTTCAGTAGCCTGATGGCTTGTGTGTAGATACCGTCCCTTTGCAGTGACACTACGATCACTAACCACTGCCACCACTGTACCACCCTAGAGTCATGTCTATAATACATATATTTTATGTAACATCCAAAACCACACGCGGGCCTGCATAACATTAATATAAGTGGCTAAAACCACTGTATTATTGAAGATGATCATTTACCCACGATTCTAAAGCACAATTTCAGCATCATCTTCACTTTGTGCCCCCTCAATATCATACGCCGGTGTCATCTGGCATGGATTGAAATGCCCCTGCCGAGTGTCCCTCAAGCGGGAAAATCAGGTTTAAACAAAGGAAGATATAATCTAAACTCCTTCTTTTTTGTAAGCTATACAGCTTAAAGATCCATCATGAGAATTCTGCTATGCATGAGAATTCAGCAGGAACACCCTCCAATTAAAGAACCCCCATTAAGCAAGTTTTTTTTTTTTTTTCCAAGCCAAGCACAGTCAGACCGCAGATATACTGCTGAGGAGCTGGCAAAAAGGAAACCAAAACAAGGCTGGTGGAAGCGCAGCGGAGCACAGCCTGAACCCCCACGGCGACATCGCCCACTCCCAGCTCCTCTAGAGTCTATAACCAGCTCTCAAACAAATCTGCTCTTCCATAAACAACATTGTGTTTACTGTTCTCTGTTTACAGAGCAGCAGATAAAAGTGCACAAGTTGAGCCAGGCTTCAGTGACCCTCACTTTCTAAAGCCTCGATCCACTGACAGTCGTTTCACACTGAAGTTTGGTTTTAAAGGTTTTTAAATTCCTCACTATTTAAAGGCACAATTCAAAAGTGGTGGGTGGGGTGGGGTGGGGGCTTACCTTCTTTTGAAACATGGTCTAAATCCACAGAAAACAGCATCCACTTCGAAGACAATCCATTGTTTAAACCATCTTAACCCACGACTACCGACCCGTGTATGGATCCAACTCCATCATCAAGTTTGCAGACGACACCACGGTGATCGGTCTCATCAGCAACAACGATGAGACTGCCTACAGGGAGGAGGTCCAGCATCTGGCCACTTGGTGCACGGACAACAATCTGCTCCTTAACACCACCAAGACCAAAGAGCTCATTGTGGACTGCAGAAAGGAGAAAAGAGGCTCACACAATACCATCCACATCAATCCTGCGGTATACCATATTACCGTGTTACCACCCAAGCCTACTTCACATTTGTCTCCAAAGAGCCTGCCTTACTTGTACTTTTAATGTGGTATTGAGGAACAGTTCTCCCGGCTTCCTGGCGGACTTTCAAAGACTCTCATTTTAAGTCAAGTTCCTGAACCAGACCGGATTTATAGAAATGTTTTTTGTTTTTTTTTATTAAGCCACACTGTGACATATGTATATATATGTAGTATGTATATGTATTAGCAAAAATCAATAAGGAATTGAGGGGTGGCTCAGGACCTTTACACAGCATTATACCAAGTTAGCATCAAGAACATTTTAACTAGACAACACAATTCTTTTATGTTAATTTCATCGTCAGACATTTGTCAAAAACCCTCCCAATGATGGAACTGGTGGAATCCTAGCTGGATGTGGCTTTGATGTGAAACAAGTCAGAAACAACAATAAAACATTACTGCCTCTAAAAGCAGTGGGGCAGCTACATTTACAGCCCTTAACTGGGTTGCAAGTTTCTCACCAGATGTGAGGCAGAAAATACACCATGATGCAACATTGTCACTCAGATTAGTTCGTACAGCTCAGGCTTTTGAACATGAAGGCATTGCAGTTTCTATGATTATTAAGGAGTCAATCCAAAGGCATGGTACTGCTAAGAAAGACTAGTGTAGATAAATCAGCATCGGAATAGCAAAATGAAATCTTTGCATGAAGAGGAGAAAAAAAAGGTGAGTTCTCTTCATTCTAATAGCTGTAATGTCTCCCAGTGACTGCTGTCCAAAAATATGGAGACAATTAAGGGCAGCAGACAGTTGAAACAGATGTCTTGACTTAAATAGCTCAGGGTAGATTTGTGACTCCATCGCAGGTGGTGTCTGTCATGGCTGAGTGGCTGAGTGGGGAGGGGATCCAAAAAAGAGATGTCAAGTACGTTCCACACTGCCACATCTTTGCAGGGAACACATGGCAGTGACGTCTGCACATGCTATCAAGGGACAGCATTTCCGAAGCTATTAAGTATTAGCCTATCAGTAAGGCCATTATAGAGCAAGAGTGCAAGAACTTCCACAGTCCATCAACATCTCTCCAAGATGGCCGTGTATCACTTGGAATATTGTACAAGCTCATATTATCTTACTGATTCTAATGGAAAATGGGATGTAGACAGCCTGACCGGTGAGTGTCTCCAATGGAATTCTGTGAGAAACAGATGAATCAACCTTTTAATACACAATGTCTGTGGTGTTGGACAGTAAATAAAGTGGCCATATTTATAATGTAGATCTGGGGTCACCAACGCGGTGCCTGCGGGCAGCAGGGTGACCCCAAGGACCACAAGAGTAGGACCTGTCCAAAATATAGCACAACTCACCAGTGAGCAATGTCTAACATGTAATTTTATCCTGCTGCTATTCTTTTTTAATTGCATTTGCATTTATATCTGTTTAAAAATGACAATATCTAAAAAAAGCAATTAAAACATATTTATTATACATGAAGTTTAGGTAAACTCTGTACTAGTATATGAAACTGGTAGCCCTTCATATGGCTCAGTACGCGTGATGTAGCTCTCAGTTTCAGAAAGGTTGGTGACCCCTGATGTAGATGTCGTGACACCTGGTCCCTTTATTCCAACAATGATTTATTTCACAACCATTCAAAATGATTACTCAGATGCATTAGAAAAGTTTGTAGGATTCCCCTTCAAATGGAGGGCAGCTCCACTTACAGTCTCAATGGGTAATAAAGGTTTCAGACTGGATATGAGACCATATCTGAGAAGTACACTGTGATGAAATATCAAACTATAATTATTATTTAACTATAAGATATGGGTTGATATCAGTTGATGCTTAAGGCTTTGATATATGGAGACTGGGTCAGTGTTATTGTTGCCTTCCTGTGGTGATGTTATATTTTAACATTCTGCACACTATTATTCAGAACATATGTAGGAACAGACTTTTTCATTATAAAGCTTGCAGCCACAGTCCAGTTCTTCTAGAAGAAATCTCATATTTAAACCCAAGCCATGAAGAATCTCCACACAAGTGTTATCATCCCAAATACACATACACAGACACACTCAAGGGAAACACAGATTATCTTATTTACTCGGTCTTGTGGAAATGCCACTCATTAAAATGCGGCCAAATTCAATTCTGTAAAAAAAGTCCCTCTCCGGTTTGGACCCGGGTGCTTTGAAGCTCTGCTCTGCTGTGACTGCAGCACTCCACAAATAGCAAATAAGATTTTTTTTGTAAAACACGACTCAGCAGGCCATTGGGCACAGCATTTATTCCAGAGTATTTCTGACTCCACATGACATCCACTGCAATAACCACTCTGAGGACATCTCCCCCACCCTCTGTCTTTATTTGTCTCTCTCCCTCTTTCTGTCTCTCTCACTCTCTCTCTATCGTTCTTTATGCTCCCTTTCCATTCATTCCACTATGATGTCTCTCTCTCTCTCTCTCTCTCTCTCTCTCTCTCTGTCATTCTCACTCTTTCCCTTTTTCCATTCATTCCACTTTGAGGAAAGCAGGATCTTCCCTTGACGATAGGAGTTGAGAAATAAAGGGGAAGGAGAATGAACTGGCTGCTTCTTTCTTAATTGCCCCCCCCTCCTGCACCCATCCTGTTTTTGAGCAGATCAAAGGTAATAATCCCTTATAATCCTCAGCTGTGCCCTTGCTGTTGTTATGGTCATTACGGTCGACTGAGATTGCCTGTCACCCCTCGTGTTGTTGCTAAGCTAAAGCCACTGTTCAAATAAATAAAACTAAGCACCGGCTCAATTTCACAGTCAAGCAGCTATTTCATGGACGGGCGACCGCGAGGACAATTAGAAGAACTCAAAATGAACAATGATGTGATGATGCAACAATACGACAGAAAATTAGGCCCCACAAGACAAACATCAAACTCATCAAACGCACCGCACAGATACACAGCGTTTAAAACAGGACACAAAAACTGGACAATTTATATTTATCATTATCATGATTCTGAAGTACTGATATTGCAGACAAATACAGTATGCCAACAGGTCTTCTGACCAATCACAGTGTTTTTTTACTGTGTGCTATAAGAATTCTGACCAATCAATTTTTTATATAAATTAATGCTGGGCAACAATTAAAATCTCACTCTTATGCCCAAAATTCAATAAAATTCAATAATAAAAAAATTAATTCAAAAGCAGTTTATTGTGCACTTTAATTTTAAAAGTACTGCTCAAATGAAAAAAGTGCAGTAACATTTTGTTTGCAAAAACTTTAAACAAATAAGGAGCTTTTAAACAGCCCTGTTCACTTAAACACAGTTACACAGCTGCATTCAAATATTTTTGTAAATCTCAACTTAAGCATTAATGGGCACCAGAATCATTGTAGCTTTATAACTATCATAAGCAGCCGAGAGCATATTATTTGCCTATTTTTTGTCACTGTCAGTGTTGTAAACTGACTGGATAAACCGATACACTGTAAACTGTATGCACTGGATAAACTAAAAGCATTTTTCAGCATTTATCAGTAGCACGAATCCATCGACTCTTTATATTCATTATAAGGGGTACCTTCAGAGCAAACTAAGAGTAACCAAAAAAGGTGTTAACATGTGATAAAATAATAATTAGCATTAACTGCATAATGCAAGTCCAGCACTGATATGAATTCATTTAAGATAGTAAATTATTTTGAGCAAAACAATGCATTGTGTGACTTAAAAAACAAAATATGAAGAAATGAGGGGTGGCTTAATACTTTTGCTCAGTACTGTTAGTATGTATGGATGCATATACCTACTAGGGATGTCCAGATCCGATCATGTGATCGGAATTCGGGCCCGATCACGTGGTTTCAGGCTCGATCGGAATCTGATGTTACCTCTCGATCAGGACTCGGGAATACATGTGTATGTGTGTATGTGTATATATATATATATGTATGTATTAGTGCTGTCAAGCGATTAAAATTTTTGATCTAATTAATTACATGGTGTGGCGATTAATTAATCTAATTAATTGCAT
>JBBMFX010000134.1:972630-984844 GCA_037832545.1 Rhabdalestes septentrionalis | reverse complement strand
ACATTTGGCATAGCTCCTCAACCAAATAGGCTAATTAAGTAATGATTAAAAAAATCAAATGCTTGATCACGGCCCGATCCAGCCCGGCCCAAGGAGAGCGGCTCAGCCCGTGTCGGGTTCGGGCAGAGAATCTAAACTCTCGACAGGATAGATAAGAAGAAGTAGTACCCAGAATAGTTTTATAAATAAATACATGCCAATAACTATGCCGTATCATATGTAATGAATAAAGAATAATCATTTTATAATAAAGTATGCAATGATGCATACAATGTTGCAATGATAAAGGGGACCACATTTGGTAATAAATCTCAGTGCCATATGGTATACACTACCCAGCATTCAAAGACAAAAATTATATTGTATCATTATATATAATCCATCTTCATAGTCCATAATAGGCAAATAGGTTGTTTCCACCAATTTTGGGTTCACACATAAAGAAAAACAAGATTTATTTCTATAGTAAAATCCTAAAGGTTGTCTCAGTTTTGTACAACATACTGAATATGCTCCGTAAAAGTGAACTGATCATCTATTAAAAAATAGACACCAACTCTATTTGTTGCCCATCTTTAATTTTCTCATTCAGTACAGATATCAAAACATACATTTTGTTTTCTCTTTCACTCTATAAAATGCCAATTGTAAAGACTGAAACGCCTTAGCAGGAGTGGGAGCTGAACAGTATATAATAATTTCATATGCATGAAAATGAAATGTTATTCAACTTTATTTATATAAATTATGAACAATAATGGACCCAGTACAGAACCTTGAGGGACACATTTTTCACTTGCAAAGCCTCAAGAGGAGGAAACTGTACAGCCTGGGTTCTGCTTACAATGCCCTCAAATTCTTGTTGAGAAAACCAAAAGCTGAAAGATTTTTCATTGTTATGTGCTATTATCAACAGTATCAAATGCTTTTGAAAGGTCAATGAAGAGGGAGAGACAACATTTTTCTTACTTTTTTCTTAAGAATTTCAGTTTATTATTTATAACCTTCATAGCAATAGTTTCAGTACTAAGATTTTTTGCAAATTCCCAATTGAAATGGAGACAAAAGATAGTTGGTGGCCAAAACTTTTTTGACTTGCTCACTGACCAGAGATTCAAGCAGAGAGTTTAGAGATCAGTCTGTAATTGTTTAAAATACTAGGGTCACCTCCATTTAAGACCGTTCATAACGGCGTGATACAGCAGCATAATTTTTTTCCTTCCCGGACCATATCCAGTAGTTCAACCTTCTCTTGGAGTGTCTTACATTTTCTCTTGCGCTTAGGTGTATTTCCAGAAGGCACAGGGCCTTTGGGTGGCATCTCAGTGCTTTTAGAAGAATGAAACGAAAACACAAAAATATGAGGGCAGCAGCCAATAACCGCCAAATTAGCTGAATTTATATTCGAATTAATATTTATGTAACAAAATGAGCAAAGTATTTTTTTCTTAATAATTTTGTACTAAAATGCATATTGCCACAAAAAAAGCCCCCCCAAAAAACCCGACCATTTTCAGTTAAAATAGCATGATATCATCCACTGCCCATTTTTCAGTATGGCTCCAGTTAATGGAGAAAATATGTGCTGAAAATCAAAATCACCATGGGTACTGTTAAAGCATCCCAAAGTTATGAAGCCGCTGATATTTAGAAATGCATATCTGGGGGGAGAGCCATTCAGTGGAAAACTGTAGCTTGGTTGAGATTAATTAAAAATTTCCATATTTTTTCAGTAAAATAGGTTTATTATCACTCTTATAGCTTTCTAGCTTAAGCTACCAAGATCGTTTATGCATTTTAAGCATTAAGTTTTGGAAAGCATAGACTCGGTTTGTGAGTGAGCTATATACAAGTTGGAAATTGAAAATGATCATAATTTATGGGTTTGGATCAAAAAATTCAAGAGCTTGGGTATTCGTTTATTACAATGATATGTACTTTAAGCTACAAAAGCCTCAAATATATTTCATTAGCAAATGGCTTTAGATAGGAGTGGTATAAATAAGCCTTAATATATGCATATTATTTAATACATGCATACATTAATTGTATTTATTTTTTATATATAGTGCCTTTCTCTAACTCAAGGTTGCTTTACAAATGGTTTGACAGTAGTAGACAAAATCAGTCCAGACTACAACAACACAGATTACAGTAGCAGTTTTTTCAATTGGGTTTTGAAAGTGGCAAGAGCAGAAGCATTGCAAATATTTAGGGGGAGGCAATTCCATAGATTGGGTGCCAAAACCCTAACAGATCCACCAATCAGTGATGTGACTTTTAAGGATCATTGTGTACAAATTGGTATTTTTTCATAAGTAACAAGTTGAATGGCTGGTATATTTCATAACTATACATATAATTCAGCTGCTGTGTATTCATCTCCATGAGCACATGGAGCCATAGGCCATTGCAGAAGGTTGGGGCACCAGATAGGTGGGCAGCTGCAGCCTTTAAAGTTGCTCAAAGGAAAAAGCTACCTCTGCTCATCCACTCTCCTTCTTCCTCTTCCAACATCAATCTCTCTCATTCTCACTCCCTCTCCTTTTCTCTCTCCCAACCTGAATGTCTCTTACCTTCTCCCCACCCTCCCTCACTCCCTTTCTCTCTCTCTTTCTCTCCCTCTCTCTCTCTCCCTCCCACGCTGAGCACTGGATGCTGGGCCAGAGGGGTGGAGGGTATTTTTAGCAGCGCCGTGTGCTGAAACAGTAGAGAGCTCTGTGCCCTAGCAAGGACAAACCTCAGCCACCAGGAGAGAGGAGAAAGGAGAGATGGGAGGAGGGCCTTGGAGCACTAGGACATTTCTGCACTCCCTACAGAAATGCAAAGAAAGAGGGAAAGCTGTCTCACTTCTGTATATCAGCCATTTACTACACACTGATCTAATTTCTCAGCATCTACTGTTCCATGACTCATTAGGAGATTTGATTATATGCATCAATATTTGGTATAAATTTTTTGGTCCCAATATCGGAGCATATCAAATCATTCTTGCCTGGTCAAACGATCTAGGACTGCTTATAATAAGAAAGGCCAGGATGATCAGCTGCATAGTGACCAGTGTTTGTTGTCAACACTGGACTGTTGCCTCACTACTGTCTTTACTTGCGTGTATGCTTGCTAATTTAATGGTAAATGCTAGCTAGCTGAAAGGCTAATGCTAATTTTAACTAATTACTCAGTAACAATTGCCTCACTATTGTCTTTACTTGCTTGTATGCTAGCTAATTTAATGGCAAATGCTAGCTAGCTGAAAGGCTAATGCTAATTTTAACTAATTTTTCAGTAAAAACACATGGATGTGAAAGTTACCAAAAAACTGCCATGAGCTTAAATAAATGTGATTAGGAAATTATTCCAAATATATGGCAGGCCTAAGAATATGTTAAAAATAAAACACAACTGTAGTGTATTGCAATCTGTTGGCCATGCAAGAACGTTATTTATATATGTAGAGGTGCTGACTGATCCAGGTGCTCATTACACATCGTAACAAAAACTGTGATTGGACAGTCATTTGCATGCAGCACTTCTTCAGTGATATCAGTGCAATGCACTGTGCCATTTATAACAGAGAGAGTTTCAGTATGTAAGCAATACAACATCTTATCTAATTTTGATTTGCTCTGGCATGTAATGTCAGTCACCCTCAGCACAAAATTGGGTTTTTCTCCTTCACTGGTACAGTATTGAAGGTACATTTCAGTGATCTGTAATAGTGTGTGTTATTGGGTGAGATGTCGAGCAGAAGTTGCCCAGTGGTGAAACAAGCTAAATCCTCCCCCCAGCACTAGGCTGATGTGGGGCGGTGATCTGAGCCACTCCAGATGTTATCAGGCCTCCAGGCTAATCGTAGTAAGCCTAGGTAAAGAGCTGCACTTCTTGTGTGTTTTGTAAGTGCAGGCAAAAAATATAAGCACACAAACATGCACACACACTGTGTACCACATGCAGCTTTATGAAAACAATGTGTCTGAGGATCTGGAATTTTCTCCTCTTTCCCTGTCGCAGTTTGTCTTTTCTTCTCATCTTTTCTAATGCCTCCTGTTCACATCTTGCTGATTCCTGCCCTACTGTCATGTTTTGCACATTATTGCAACAGATGTGGTTTGAAAGACTAGCCCTGCTGTCACTGGCTCTCTGACCTTAATGACCTTTACTGTGCAATCTATCTCTCTCTCTCTGTCTCTCTGTTCTTTTTTACTTACCTTTTCTTACCCTGAGGCGCTAAGACATCTCTGAGCTGGACCTGTGTCAGCAGCAGAGCTCGAACCCAGTTAAACCGGTGTGACCACCTCCCTCGCATGACGGAATGGGCGAGAGGTGGAGGAAAACACAAGAAAAAAGAAGGGAGGAGGAATGGAGCACTGACAGGGAGAATAGAAAAAGGTGGAGGGAAATGGAGGATGGGGAGAAGAAAAGTAGGAGAGGGAATGGTGTACAGAGGAGAAGAGTGAAAAGGAATGGAGTACAGAAAGGAGGACAGGAAAGTAATGGGGAGAGGGAATGGATAATAAATGAAAAGAGAAGAATGATGAAGGATAAGAGGGAGAACTGTATAGAGGAGGACAGAAAAAGGGAGAGCGAATGGAGGATCTAGGAGAGAAGAAAGGATGTGTAAATGGAGTAGAGGGGACTGGGAATGGAAGATAGAGAAGGGAAGGAAAAAGAGAGATGGAGGAAATTATATGAAGCAGAAATATAGAGAAGGAGAAAAGAAAGGATGAAGAAATTGAGGATAGAGGAGAAGAAAAGGAAGGATGGAGAGGAAATTAAGGATTAAGGAAAGAAGAAAGAGGTAGAGAATGTAGGACAGAGGAGGAGAAAATGAATGAGAGAGAGGGATAGAGGAGATAATAGAGGAGGAAATAGAAGGAGAGGAGAAAGGAGGGTTGCAGAGAACAGAGAACGGAAGGAAAAAAAGAGAGGAGAGAGAGTGGAGGATGGAAGAGGAGAGGGAAAAGAGGGTAGCAGAGGAGAGGGAATGGAAGAAAAAAGAAAAGAGGAGAGGGAGTGGAGGATGGAGGAGGAGAGGGGGTTGTTTAAAACAGATTCCAGGAAGCTGTAACACTGTAACGACATAATGATTTATCAGGCTGCGGAGAGAGAGGGGCCGGGCTGGGGCTTTTTCTGTTGCTTATCAAACACAGTGACACACACACACACTCAGCCATTCACACACACTCATACATACATTATACAACGTTATACTCACACCGGGATAATAGATCATGGCCTGACAGATCTGCATCCAGGTGTTATAATGAAATAATGGAGTCACAAAATCACTGTTGCAAATAAAACCAGTAAACTGTCACACAAATAAACAACACAGGAGGCCTGATTCCCCAAAGGAGAACACACAATGGACATATATTAATCTTGGTCTTTGTAGTAAAAGAGATCAGCATGTGTATCTTTACAGATAGCGATGCAACTACATTTCTACTAGGGGTGGAGACAAATACAAATACGGTATTCGGAAAGGCACAAATAACGTGTTTTTTACGAATACGGTATTCGGATATACTTTTTAAAATATTTGTATTTGAAACCAAACCCCGCCCACACACCCACGCTCACGTGGTTAGGGCTCTCGCCCTGCGATCAGAAAGTCGTGGGTCGTTCCCCAAAACCGCTAGGCACCTCTGAGGTACCCTGAGTGAGGTAACCGTCCCCACGCACTGCTCCCCGGGCGGCACTCTGTTTCACTTGATGAATGGGTTAAATGCAGAGGAAGATTTTCGCTCCCCCGCCCCCGACACACGTTCAAGTTCAGGAGTGGATTTGGGGGAGGGGGGGCGGACGGAGTTTGCGTGCTTAATTAAGAATTTTACTCGAATACAAATATGAATACAAATACAAATACAAATATTCTTCTCCTTTCAACAAATACAAATACAGGTACAAATAGTGGCCTCTCTGCACACCCCTAATTTCTACTATTGAACATTTCTGGCTGAAAATGGTTGAAAATTACTCTTCCTTACCCGTGCAAATTAGAAAAAATTGGCCGAAAGAAAGGTATGTTAATAGTGTGAATTAGGGCTGTCACTATTATTTAAATAAAATAATCGATTAAAGGGGACATATTATGCAAAACGTTTTTAAAAACAAATTATAAGTCTATGGGCTATACAAAACATGTTCATGATGTTCCTTGCACAAAATCACTCTCACATAAAGAGATCTCACCAGCTTTCTTCGTGACAGTTTCAGTTCCTTTCAAAATGAGCGGTTTGGAACTGACGATAAGGGAATTTATGTCTGCTGGTTTTACGATAAACGCTTTAGCTACAGACCGAGGCAAGTCAAACATGAAGTGTTGTGTTCATCTTGCTCAGGGTAAATGTTTCTTATTTCTTATCTTACCTTAAAGATTTCTGAATTCTGAAACATCAGCAGAGAGAGTAATCAAAAGGCAGATGAATTGTTTAATATTTAATGATAGAACTGACTGTCACTGGCCAGCATTTGCCACCAAAGGCCTTGATTTTGTTGTGGGTGTTGTTGTTGTTGTTTCAGAGACACCCCAGGTCCAGGTCTTGTCATAATCAATGTCATGCAGTGAAATCGCCTGCTTGTTGAGTTTCTGCGCCACCAGCTCTCTGACCAGACGAGAAGGGTGAGTGAACAGGTTCAAATATTACTACAAAACAAACTTCAGTTCTTGGTATGCTAGCAGCAACAGCAGCAGCTGAGAGGACAGGAGGAGACGGAAGAGTCAGTGTTTTGTCAACAGTGAGGGCTGCGATTGAAGTTAAGAGCGTAAATCATATTAGGGGGAGATTCCCAGCCTCCTGCGCTGGACTTCTGAAGATACCACAACGTGAAGAAAGCCAAATTACAGGAACAATACACTTAGCTAAGATGAGAAATCCAAATGTGAGGAGAGAAAACCTAAGAAGCAGAGTTATAGACTTATGGTAAAGGCTCTGTATTGAAAGCTTTGAGGAACAGTGGAGCCAGAGGGCTGGTCTTCTCTGTCGTATATTCCAAAGAGACCCTGATATTTTGCCTAGATGGAATTCGTTCTTCTCATGGCACTAGACCTGCAACTACTACCTGTCCACAATCTAACGAATTCATTATCAATTAACTTAATTAGGCCTTACTGACTTTCCTCTTGCTCCATTACAAGCCTTTTCACTAAAGCTAGACTGGAAGGAGGACAATCTTCATGTTTGGTTCTGCTCTCAAATTCAGTAATCTCATACATTCTTTAAAAATAATTTTCATGCAAATTTTTAGATCGAAATGTCTTTAAATAAGCCAAGTGTCTATTAACTGTCAATTAGTGCTGTTGTAAAATTTTCTTGTGTGCACCTTTCATTTTAGAAGTACAAAACCTCAGCTCCTTGTTTATCATTAATGAATAAAGACAACCAAACAGGTCTAGTCAGGCCTGCTGGTGGTTCTGCATCCTTCCAGTTCTCAGAGTGCTGAGCTTGAACAGAACATTTACTAGGCTCAGAAAAGTCCGAAATACAGCCGTGAGTCATCAGAATGGTTTTGTGGGACAGGCTGGACATTGCTTGGGTGATTCAGTGTTTTGTTTCTCCCTCTTCTTGTAGTTTAGGCTGTTTTTAAGTGCTGGCACTAGCACTTTCCTCCATAACAGCTGTTTCAGACGAAACCCGACAGATGCGAGTCGGTCTCGATAACCACAAGCTCGTCAACACCTTTTTTCCCCTCCATCAATATCTGTTTCTGTTTGACACTCTGTCACTCTCTCCATCCTTCTGTCGAAAAATATCTACAGCTCTAGCAACATTTTTCCTTCTCTTCACAAATCCACCTTTGTCTCAGAGACAACAATTTCTTCTGAAACCCAAATGAATCAGCCATTATATGTTTGATGTCTGAAGTTTGTCTCTTTAGTTTTGCAGTGGAGATCCAAGGCTGTAGATAACAAACGGACAGCTAGCTAAGTAAGTCATCACACAATTACTTCAAACAGAGCTGAGTTGTTCAGTAATCTCAAATAGATATCATGATAATGATTAGCCATTACAACATTATGACAACATTAGCCGCATATCTCCAGTGCAAAACCAAATAACCAAACTTCATGTCTTGGCTGATCATATACATTTGAGTTACAGAGGAAATAGTGCTATTTAAGACAAAAGTGGGGTAATATATCACATCAATCTGCATGTAAAAGTTAGCTCATGGGAATCTTAATGTCTTGCGATGGATGAAAAACTGATGGATGATGGTTTTTAAATGTGTGGTAAATGAATTTTTGAGACAAACATTTGAGATTTGATGGGAATAAATCTTAAAAGATGGCCGTAAATCAGTTCAGCTGATTTTATGTTTTGTTCAATATATTAACCTTTGAGCAATGTGTGGTCTTTTAAAACCACACGGAAAATTAGCAGTTAGAGCCTAAAAGTCATGCTGCGAGCAATGATAGCAGACATAGCCACCAGAAACATGATTTGAAAATATATTGAAAAAGGTTAGAAAGTTTAAAAATGTGAGAAAATGCCTCCATGTGACAGTAATATGTTATTTGTTTATTTCTGGCCTGACGGAGGTCAACTAGGCCAAACCATTAGCATTTTGACTCACTATTGACATGGTTTAATACATTCAAGTGCTTTTCGAGATACGGTCTGAGCCTAATCTTGTTTTGACAAGAGCCCTTACACTGATGTGCGTGCTCCCCCACACCTACGGTTGAATTACTGCTGATGCTTTGGTAGGAAATAACTTCATTTATTTATTTGTCCCATTTATTTTTTGTCACAAACTTGATCATTTTCCCTGTGCCTTTTAAACTCTGTCTCTCCATGCACATGGCAGATCAAATTTTTTTTAAAATTATAAAAAATTAGGCATAAACATTAAAAAAAGTTATTTGGTAATAATAATAAAAAAGTCCAGAAACAGTCCGTATGCAAGAGGTGGGATATTTTCTATAGGGCTGCAAGTGACCATTTCAGTAATTCAAATATACAGAAATTTAAAAAGCCATTAAAGAGACATATTAGTAAAAATGGACTGCATCCTTTTCTACTTCGATCTATACTGCTCCTATTAACACTCCAAGCATGAAAAAAACCAAAACAGCCATTTTCACCTCAGATAAAGAGCAGTAAGCATGGGATGGGTGGGGCGTGGCCAGCAACTTCTTATTTGCATAAAAGTGACAGAGCCCTTAAACTTTTAGAGATCCTTGCACTTTCATGGGTAAACACATATTTATCAAGCTAAATACAAGTTTCTCATCAGAAGTACACAGAATCCAGACTCTAGGACAGTCTGGGAGATTCAAAACAGTTTGTGAGAATCTATCAGTCCTGATCTAGGGTTTTTGCCACCACCGGAGGTTGTTACAGAACTAATTTGGTTAAACGTCATTTGGTACAGGTATTTTCATCCATTTTGCTGTATTCAGTATAAGCAACTGTATTTAAATGTGTTGGTTTTGTGACAAAACCTATTATTTGAACACAGACTGTTTTTATAGTTTATTGTCCTTGTATTGACGGTAGGGACTGGGGGAGTAAACATACCGTTTAATACAATAATTAAAGAATTTACAGATTTAGAACACCTTGAAAGGCATTGCAATCGCAATATGTAACTGCAATACTGTCCATATCATGTAGCTCTATGTCCATAGAACATTACAAGATAGCTACATCAACCTTGTAGTGTCAGGGTAAAACCTCAGACATTGAACTTATCTCCAATGTGTTTGGGGCGAGGGAGAGATTGGGTTAAATAGTTTTAACACTTTAACGTCCTGTTTGATGGTTTTCCAATGATGTGGCAATAATTTTGCATGATGACCCCTCCCCTCTGAGAATGAGCCATAAAAATATTCTCTGTGTCTGTATGTGTAGCATCAGGCTGATGAGGAGTTTGTAGTGAAATGTGATCAGTGTGGGGCAGGCTGCCCAGTGCAGCCTCACTGATGTCAGCAGTTGGACTGTAATATATATATATATTTTTTAGCTCAAAACAGCACTTAGCTGTGGTGCTGCGGCTGCATTACCTCATTTCTTCCTTAAGAACAACAATGGAGTTTGTGGTTATTCTTGTGCAGTTCATTAACCTGGCTACAGCTTTCTGACATTTTACCTGCTCGAAAATTAACCACAAAGATAAAGCCAGATTACATCAGTCCTCTGTGAAATGTCAGTAATTAAAATCCTACTCTAATGAAAAGGTTATTTTTCTGTATGAATGGAGTCACTGGATTAGGCCTGTTGCAATGAATCAGCTTCTCAAAAAACTGCCAAGGATGTGTTGGCTTGTTTGAAGATGTTGCATATTTTGACTTCGACACCTGCACTTTTACAGTAAGAAACAAAGCCTGATGGACAAGCTTTTATGGAAGGTCCTTTTCAGCATGACAAAAGTGGATGAAAATCAAATGTGAACAAAAGTGCTACATGAATCTGAACACACAGAAACAGTGTTGATGGAAAAATGTCAAGGGTGTCACATGCCTGAAACTGGTAAGAGACGCTGATGGATACAATAATCCACTCTTTCAACAGTTCCAGGCTTAAAATTGTACAAAATCAAATATGTGCAAAAGTGTCTGAACATACAATTTGCATGGAAATCTCACAGCCAAAAGGTCCTGGGTTCAGTTCCCAGAGCTGGCATGTTCTTCCTGTGTCTGTTTGGATTTCTACTTGGAGATATGATTTCCTCCCACAGTCCAAAGACATGAACTGAAAATGTTAAATTGTGTGAGTGTGTTTGTCTCACTGTCTGCCCTATGATGGACTGGTGACCTTTTTAGGGTGCTTCTCTGCCTTTTGCCTTGTGATCACTGGGACAGGCTCCATCAGCCCCACAACCCTGGTTAAGGATAAGCAGATCAGATGATGAATGTATGTATGGAAAATGCAATATTAGATTTAGCTGGGCATAAATCTTGAAGGGTTGATAGTAAAGTGTCCATTTGTCATAAACCCCACAGGACACAATGTGAACAGCATGGAATACCCCTCTGCATTTAACCCACTCACCATGTGAAGCAGTGGGCAGCTAGGAACACAGCCCCTGGTGAGCAGTGTGTGGGGACAATACCTTGCTCAAGGGTACCCCAGACGCGACACTGGCAGTTCTGGCATTCGTGCCCATGACCTTCTGATCACAGAGGCAACTCCCTAACCACTCGGCCACTCTTTATTCTGTTTAACTGTATTTACATTTGAGCAATGCGTGTATCCTTTTAAAACCTGGCAGAAAATGTATGCTTAACCCCTGCACCCCCGCAAACATGGCAGGTAGTCCTAAATAAAGTTTGATGTCTTAGCCTCAGTAAATCAAACTATCATAGTAAAGATCTGTCCCCCTGAATCAGACATAAACAAGAAAGATGTTACTCAGTATTATTAATAAAAAAGAAGCAAGTCCAGAAACAGTCATCTTGCTAGAAGATGAGAGAATTGTATCACACAGCTGCAAAAAGCCTGCTTTAAAATGTCTAATTAAATAAACAGGTGGCATATTTTCAATTGTAAGGCTGGAATTAGGGGCAGTGATTATGTATCTGACAGAGAATCTGATAATGAAAGATAATGATTATGTTTCTGATAGACAATTAGATAATGAAACTATACAGAAATTCAACAAAAAAAACCCCACAAAAACAACAAAGAATGTACCACTTTTATGTGGCCTTGCTTTCCCATGGGTAAACAAATCTTTATTATAAGAGCTAAATACAAGATTGTCACCAGAAGCGCACAGAAGTCAGAATCTGGGACACTGTGGAAGATCCAAAACAGTTTGTGTGACTCTTATCAGCCTAGACCCCATGTGTATTTAGGACAATATTTCAGAATCAGGGTTGCCAGACTGGGCAGGATCAATTTCCTTCAACAAATCTAACTAGTAAAGTAAATACATTTATTTTATGCCATATTGCTACATAAAAATAAATACATAAAAATAAAATATGTTTAACTGAGTATTTTGGTAGCAACAAGCAACCATTATGCAATACTTCAGTTTTAAAAACATGAAAATATTTGATAAGTATATTCCTACAGGACAGTAAAGTTTATGTAAAATACTGTAAATCTCTTACACACATACATACACAAACACACACACACACACAGGTGGAGCATGGGTATCAGACAGCGAGTGACAGACACACACACACACAAACACCCACACACACACACGCATACAAACACAAACACATACACACAGACACGCCCCAACTCACACA
>JBBMFX010000134.1:958507-972530 GCA_037832545.1 Rhabdalestes septentrionalis | reverse complement strand
TTTTACTTTGAAAGGTTTGACGCCCATCCACTTCCATTAAATGACTACCAGACTGCCACGGCTAAAGCTAAACATCTTCGTTTGTGTTCTGCTGAAGAAACAATGTCACCTACATCTTGGATGCCCTGGGGGTAAGCAAATAAACATCAAATTTTCATTTTTGGGTAAACTATCACTTTAACATAAAATGCAACATGCTTGTGTCCACCACCATTTCAGTGGTTCTACATTACAGTCTCACATAAAAACTTATCTGAACATTTAAGCTACATAAATCTTATTCAAACACTTACAACGAGTTGTTTGTATATTTGAAAAAGTCCCTTTTTCAGGCTCTGTTATTAGAGTTTTCAAGTAGCTACCTAGACCTACAAGAATACAGGCAAGGAAAAGCGAAAAAGAACAAGTCCCTTAAACTCTTTGTCCAATCACCTCCTCCACATGCACACACACTTTAGTCCTCCTTCATGGTCTGTCTGCTGCACTGGCTGAGGTAGATCCTGCGGGATAGGGGTGTATGTGGGATGATGGAGGGGGTGTTGGACATGTGAGCTCCCTCACAGATTGAAGATAGAATCTTTGTGGCTGCATTCAAATCTCACCTGTGCTCAGAGTTATGTGCATATTCAGGATCATGTATCCCCCCATCCCAGAGCCAACAGGAACCATTACAACAAAAAAAGAGCCAAACTGCACCATAAGAGAACACCTTCTGACATACTGCCCAGATGGGCAAGACCAATAGAGCTGCAACAGAACCCAAAACATCCCGAAACCAACCTTCTCCAGCCAGACATTCAAATCATTTCACTGAAAACCTTAGATTCAGTATAAGCCTTGTTTTGGCAAATTCTTTTGTCTATTTTGGCTGACTTTGACTATTAAAAACAAGATATGGTTGATGACTGAAGGTTTTAAGCATCACTTATTACTTAGGTAGATTAAGCACCATAATATGACTTCAAATCACATGATGAATGCAGCAAAAATGAAAAGCAGCAATTAGTCTGAGTGATATTCTAATTGGTTCATAAGTCCTACTGAAAGCACTGTGCTCTGCAGAAACACAGCCCTTTTGCTGTGTGATTACCGCAATTCCAGCACATTTCTGTGATTTGTTTGCTGAATAATGCTGTTTGGCAATAGAAATGCTTGACTGTCATTCAACAGATAAACTATCAGATGGAATTTGTTAAACTACAGATGAAACAGTTATGGGGCAACTCTTCCTGGTGTAATTCCACATTAGTCATTTCTCATTCCTACCTCATTAAAACAGTGCTGCTTTTAAATTTTCAACGCATACAGCATTAAAATTGCTGAATTGTGGAGGACAGAATTTATTATTAGGAGAATATTTTATTATGAAAAAACTGAAAAATATTTTAACCTGTTGATGAAGAACATGAATGTAATCTTAATTTATTGTATAAACAATTGCATAATTACATTAGAATAATATGGCGAATAAATGTAACTTTCAGCACCTTAGGACAAAATTGCCCATCTTAAAAAAGCAAAGTTAGGGGTTCTTGTGTTGTGGGCAGATCCGAGATGTGACATGTAACTCCCACTGGCTGCTTCATAATTAAAGCAGTTGTAAAAATATTCAATACAAACATGACCACTCACAGATTAGGTCAGTTTTAAAGGCTCATTACAATATTGGGCAAATAATAGTGTATGATAAATGTGTGGATGTTAGTGTATTGAAACCTGTTGTGTTTTGAGAGTATTATAAAATACACCCGAGGCTGGGCATTATGTGGATTTTACCAGATTTGTATCATGCCGTACTCGTTGGAATATCGCTCCGACTGCAAGAACTTCAGAGACTGAATTATTTTATATTATTTACATTAGAGTATTAACCAAACACTCCTTTCTTCTTATATCTTATAATATAATAAGATCAAGTTCATAACATGTTATTTTCCATCCTCACAATATGCAGAAATCCGGCTTACGTGCTCATTTGATTTGAACTGGACAAGAACTCTGTCCACTAATTTCAAACAGCCTACACTCTGGATGGTGTTTGAAAACCACAGGCATTTTTGAGACTTGATTTATAACAATGCCATTTGGGCCTTCTGAACAGTAGGTAAAAATGTAATCAACAATAACACTCCACAGTGTTACAGAAACAAAAGGCATCTATTCAAATAGTTGAATCCCAGTCATAATTACTGTGTAATGTTAACATTTGAATAAATGCATACAAACAAGCAGTAGTAAAACGCATCAAGACTAAACATTATTTTCACAGATGCCTAAGACTTTTGCATAGCATTGTAGAGGATCAAAACATTTTCATTTCTAAGGTTTAAGTGCCCCCAACCACATGACCAAATGTGTAGCTAAGTCCTGAACCTATTCTCCGGTCTCAGACTCACCATCACATGGCATGTCACTGTCAAAACCAATGCTCTCCAACCTCCTCATGGCTAAGGGGCTAAAGTCAACTAACAGCAACTGCACACTGGAAAACCCAGCAGCCAAACATCCAGGCCTATTTCCTGATCGTTCTGAATCATGCAGATTCCAACATCGTACAAAATTTTTTTCAATTGCCACAAGGACTTATCCAAGAACATGCCTGAGCTTTGAAGGCCCATTACTGAACTATTTGGCATAAATTTAGCAGCATCAGCAGCTGATTAGATAGAGAAGTGTGGACCCACTGCTGTTTAGTAGTGTGGCTGTGGAAGTAATCACACTACTTCTTCTTCAATTTGATTATTTTTATTCTTATTATTAGTGATGGACTGGTCCACATTTTTCCCGTTCCTATTCGATGCCGATACACAGCTGCCAATACCAATACAGATACCGATATAACACATATTACCATTATTTTGTTGAAATTGTGCTGTTTGCTAGTAAGGTTACATCACAGTATAAATAAACCACTAACCAATTATTAGAAGAGAGAAAGAGAAAGAATTTCACATTGTTCATACTGTGTGCTGTGCTGTGATGCATTCATGTGTGACTGTAAGGGGGCACTTTACCTTATTCCATCAATTTTCTTACATTTTTTTTCTAAAATTTTCCCCAATTTTGTCCAATTCCACCCCCTAACTGAGACACTTACAGGCACACAATACCGAGAATCACTGGTGGTGTGGAGATTAGCATATATTTCTTCCGGATCTGATAACGAGGTCTCAAGCAGCACTGGACCTCATACAAACCCTTCATTAGGTGAACTGTGCCATGATGTGGCCCTGTGGGACTGTACTTATACAATCACCTCTCATCCCATTTCACTTTACCTTACAGCTTCACCCCTAGACTGTTCTTCATTTACCAAGAATTTGGTTTACTACTCAACTCTGAACCCTTTTAAGGGCAAGGATTCCTCTCAAGCCAGCAATTACAACCAAGGAACAGTCAATAAACGCCATGTGTATTTTAAAAACTCTGTAATGTTTTATAATACTCGCATGAAACACACACCCATTCTGACAGAATGAAATATACAGGAACAGTAGGGGGAATTCGACCTGTATTGTTTCACTAGACCATAATGAAATGGTCATTAAAAAACACAAGTCTGAATGATGGAAATAGAAAGTGAAAGTGAACAGCAGAAGGTCTAAACATTTTCAAGATGTGTAATTAACATATCATACCTAAACTCTGGGTCTCTTAACTCCATTCTAGACCAAAGCAGCAGTTCCATGGGGCGCTTATGTCCGAAGATTGTATGTCTAGCCGACTGCAGCTGAACTGAGAAAACAGACACCATAAAGCAGGGCCACCCCCACAGGGGGTGCAGATGCTTCAAATACCCGCACGCTAAAAAGCAACACCTGGCATGCCTGCCTTTGTGGCTCCTTGCTGCCCTGGCAACAGGCCCCCCAGTGCCAGACTCCAATAACTGCTGGATGTAGCTGCTAGATCCTGGATCTGTTTAAATAACAGACCAGTCTAGATTACAACAATCTGCGGTCTTATGTTACTCACATTGAGCTATAAACGCTGTGAGGGGTGGGCTTCACAGAAGATGTACTTCTAGAAAGAAGATGTTGCTTCTCAGTGTGGCCCTAAAATGTAATGGACACCTTTTGTTAGGACTTATTGCATAACTGCTGGATCACAGTTTTTTGAGCTCGGTTATTTAAGGGGACCAGAATTATTATTATTGTTAGTTAGTGAATATTACTGTATAAATCCAGAAAATTATGCTTTAACCACTTTAGGGACGAGAAGAGTAATGTTTGTAAGCATGTATTTATATTACTTTATTAGTAGTATTTTATTGCATTTTCACAATCATAACAGGCCTGCCTGTAATCATTTTAGGGCTGTCAAACATTAGTTAATTGCAATTAATTGCACTGCTTTGTGTAATTAATTGCAATAAATCACATCCATCATATAGAATTAAATTTAGACAGACCTTTGAGGGTCATATTTTGCACATCTTCAAATTTTTGTTGTTGTTTTTGACACTGAAGTGACCAGGGAATTTAGGTTTAAATCTACCAATAAATGCATATTTAATATGACAAATTAGGTTATCATGTATGCAAATAGTGTACCAAAGGACAATAAAAGAGTGACATAATCAGTATCAGTTATGTGACATATACATTCAAGGGTTAAAATGACTGAAACATAATACACAATTATGATTCAAATTCACACATAGGGTGACACAAATTTTCCTAAACAATCTGGCTTTCATCAAGCACTTTAGAAGACTTTCCTGACCTGAACGATATATGGGGTAGAGGGGATTCAGTGGTGCTTCATGAGTTCTGTATCAAAACTGGCAGAGCTACAGAAGACCAGGGTCAAGGTCAGGACAACACTGGCACCGTAGGGTCCATTAGTCCCCCTCGAGTCTTCCTCGTCCAGTAAACGCCCTCGTTCTCAACTTTAATTTCACTCCTCGCCAGGTTCAAATGCACTGTTTAAGATGAAAAGCTTGTTGAAGAGCTTCCCTCATCTCCACTCTGAGCACAGATGTCCTTTTGCTTTACCGATGTTTAGCTAAGCACCCTCAGGTCATTTTATCCTAAGAGGATACCCCGCCTCCTCTCACACACACACACACACACACACACTCGCACACACACACACAGACCATCTAACTGAATCAGTCTGCAATGCTAAATTATGATTGGGTTATTTCCTCAGATGGCGCCTCCCCACACCCCGATGGATGGCTGGGGTAGGTGCTCACACACACACACACACACACACACACACACATAGCTCAAGTGATTTCCACTCAAGAGCCTCAATCAAGCCCCTCAAACCCCAACTGCACTGCTGTTCGCCCTTAATCATTTTTCCACAGCGGCCCCCACAGCATTTATTATGGCGGTTAAGGGGAAGCTGCTGACTGCCAGTCATGCACAAATTCACCTCGAGCAAGAACCACCTGACACTGAGTGTGTAAGGTGCGCCTTAACCAGCCCTGATTTTTAACAGCTACAGTGAAGTTACAGGACTTTAGAAAGGAAACCTAAAATGTGTTCACGGTTGGCCTGAAGGTCTCCTCACAGGCTCTTTATTAGTAGCTTGTGGAGTTTAGATTTTCTGCCTGAACCCGACACGGCCCGGCCCGGCCCGCGGGTCAGGTCAGGCCGATATTTCCTACCGCTGTCCTCGGGCCGGGTCGGGTCGGGCCATGATCAAGCGTTAGATTTTTTTAATCATCACACGTATTTTAAAAAATTGTCGGGTTTAAATCGGGCTCGGGACGATAATTACAGTTAATGTGTCGGGCCGGACTGGGCTCAGGCAGAAGGTGCAAGGGCTCGGATCGGGTCGGGTCTCATTTTTTGGGCCCGATCTAAACTCTAGTAGCCTGGCTCAAATTTCATTATAGATATGCTGAAAGTGCAAAGTACGCCAGTAACACCACTGCGCTGAGACATAGGTCGGGGCGATGGAACACTACAGCAGGTAAACAACAATAAAAGCAAACGCAGCCTTAGCTCAAGGGCCATAACCTGAGCTGGTGTTGAACATCTTGAGGGGTTAACGTCCTTTGAAGCATGACACAAGGTCAGGAAACAAGAGAAAAATAGAAATCAGCATCAAGGCCAAAAGACGGCAGCGCTGGATGCACCAAAACTGTCCATAGCTGCTCCCACTATGTAAACGTTATCTAACATCTCATTATCTAACATCTTGATAATTAATGTTTTCATGCGTCAGTGAAACCAAAAAAGCAGGCTGTGTCCCAAACTGCATACTACCACACTTAGGGTATGAAAAATATAACAACCACAAGAAATGCTTTGAGTAATGAAGTATGTATAGAAGTGTGTGGTTGGGGTGCAGTTTTGGGGCTGTTGTTTGTTTGCAGAATAAACAAGAGTTCAAAAGTGCAGAGGAGACACTTTCTAATTTTACTAAACAACCTGACACCTGTGATGTGAATGCACTCAATATTCTTTGGTCACAAATAAACGTACAATATCTTCACCATTTGAGTGCTTATACTAGCCAGAAAATGTCATATTCTTTTGATCAGTATCAGAATCAAAAACTTTTATTCATCCTTACTTTTTCATCACTACTGACCAGCAGAAATCTACCTAATATAATTATATTGTATATCACCAGAAAAGATGTTACATATTTAACGAGCTATTAAGTGATGAAACAGTGAATGAGTGCATTTCAGTTAAAGGACAATCTAGAATGTGACTCTTAATCAGCAAACAACCAGTTAATAGGATGTCAGACATACACGTATGTTTTAGACATAATTTCATTCATAGCTGTTTCTTAACAACTTTTCAATGATTAACAAGGATAAAATCCACAGTTTTTGAAGTAAACAGATGAACGGTTAAAACCTGTGGTGTGTCAGGTGGTATAATTTTAGTCAGCCAATAATATTGTGGAGTATATCTGTATCTCTCACAAAACCTGTTTGGGTTTTTAAAGTAGGTTCACTGAGACACCACTACAGAACATGCAAGTCTCTACCTCTCTCGGGATAAGCCAGATCCAGTGTCCCACCTCCAATGGAAGAAGCCCAAGAAGCTCTCTTTGGGCGAACAACGCTAAGAGGTTTCCCTTTGGATTCATTTCAGACTCAAAACAGACCTAGTTAGGACTACAAGCACGAATGGCAAAGCTACGTCATGATCAATTCAATAGCAGCGACAAAAATAAAATTAAATACAGTGGCTCTCGTAGTTACCTGTAAAATGACGTATGAGCATTTTGATAACACACCACAGAGATTTTTAAGGTGAATGCAGGGCATAACCGAGCCCCACCGAGGTACAATAACGTCACATAATTCACAGTGTTGTTGGACGATAACCCTTTTGTCACCCTTATTTGGTATGGAAATGACACAAAACGTGGTGCATGTTTTGGGGCTTTCTGTGAAGAATTCACACGTTAGCATGGGGCATAACGCGTTCAAAACACGCCTAACAGAACCGACCGAGGACTTTACTCTGAACAGCAAACACACTCTCCCATACATATATACACTCTGTCTCTTACAAACACTCTCTCACGCACCTGTGTGTAAGATGCAGGCTGTTATGCTGCTGATCGTTATGGTTACCAATCTGTCAACACACTCAACACACATGAAACGCACGAGGAGGTCTGAGCAATCGTGTTTCTCCCTAAACGTGTTATTTCATAATTTTCACAATAACAATCGTTATTGTAGCCTTGGAAAACCACACGTACCTCTCGGGCTCCCTCGTGGTGGTCGTTCTATGCTCAGACCACTGTGTCGCGCGGACGAAGCTCCTCAGCCAAGTGCAGTCAGTCTCTCTCTCTTTCTTCCTCGCTCCTTCTCCTGGTCACCAACGTAATTCCTGATACGTGAATGCTGGAATGCAGAAAGAGTGTGTGTGTGAGTATGTGTGTGGGGGGTGATGTGTGCAGAAGCGCAGCCCACTGAATGAACGAAGCAAAACAAGAAGGTCAGTCCCGCTGCTTCGACGCCAGACCTGCATCAGAGCACGAGCTCTCCAGCGGAGTCTGAGGGGCGGGGCCAATATTCATTATTCATGAGCAGGTGTGGCATTCAGATGAATTGTTCGTTATTAATAAACCAGCCTGTATCCATGGGGGCGGGGCGGCTCTTGTGTTGCATTGGATAACTGGAGATAGGATACTTTAGTCATTAACTAAAACATAATAGGCGGGGTTATGAGGACGAAGTCGGGGCAACGTACGATTGTTAAAAACGCGCCTGTGGGCGGGGCTATCGTAGATTAATAATGGATTTAGGGCTCTGTAACACTCCGCGAGGTGCTGGACAACGTGTCTGACAGAGATTTTGCAGGATTATTTGTAAGCACCTGGTGAAGGGTGAAATGGATTGTTGGGGTGGGGGGGTGGGGGGTGTTTATACTGGATTATAATTGAGAACAAAAATTCAGATGAACAATGAACACACCTGTTAGTGCAGAGCAATGTTATTTTACTTTGTTATGTCAAGGCATAAAACCCCGACATTCTGAGAACATTATCTATCCTGTGCCTGTTGACACACGACTCTGAGAATTCCTCTAAACCCCTATCCCATTGTTTCCCCTGTGCAGAGTCATTCTGTTACTCATGATTTACCATCTGATCTAATGCGTTACAATACTACTTGTAAGAAAATCACCTCCCGTATCCACACTATGATTTTCCATACACTGCACCGCGAGGTTGGGTCAAGAGTAACATGAGGGGAAAGGGATTTTTCTGTCTCTGAAAAATGTAAACATGTGTCGTATTGTTTAAACTGAGCCTGTTGTTTTGGTTTACAGTCAAATAGCCATCATGGAGAGATGTCCTCATTGAGCTCTTTGAGTCTGTGATGTGAATCTTCATACAGAAGAATGTGCAAATGTTTGGGGGAGGGGGGGTACCAGAGACACCACATCTACAAGAGCAAGAGAACTGGACCCTATTAAATAGGTCCCATCATGCATGGTCATTTGGATCAAACAAAGCTAAAGATGGTAGATGCCATCCATCTGTTGTTGTTCACTTTTTCCCCAAACATAAAATCTCCAGAGTAAAGCTCTGTACACACACACATACACACACACACACACACACACACACACACACACACACACACACCAAAGATCCACAGCTGATGCAGATGGCATCTCACTGGGCAGAAATGTCACCAGAGAATTCTAAAAATAGGTCTTTGTTTCAGGATTTGAGCATGCAAAACTGTCCAGAGGTTTTCACACCATCGCTGAGCATTCCTGAGATGTTCCTCATACCCGCAATTTGGCTGCTTTGATAGAACAAGCAATAAAGAATAAAAAATGAGCTTGAGAAGTGTTAGGATAGTAAAAAATTACATCCGCATAAAGGTTTCAACAAACACATCGCACTGACCATAAACCAGTCACCTCCATCACAGCAAAAACAAGAGCTTGGGCGCATTCAGGGACCGTCAACATTATAAACATGTCAGTGAGGCTCAAAAGTCCTTTAGAAGTATGGGGATGTGAAGATGTCCTGACTGTTTGAAACAAATATATTTGTAGTTTTGTTGAGCTGATCTATTTGAAGTTTAATGCCATAATTAAGCTGATGCAGGTAAACATTTCTGTGTTTGAATATGACTCCCCATACTCAGTGTAGGTTTAATGAGCCAAATTGGCTGTAAAGTAATTTAGAATTAGAATCGGCCATAAAAATTGATTGTTGTCTCCTTAGTGAGGCCCACCCATTATATCTTTGTCGTGTCAGCACACAGATCTTTCTGCTGTTAAACCACCTTTGGGACAAAAAATCTAATTGTACACTTTTAATAATAGTTAATTATCAATTATTATTTAAAACAAAGTGGAAGCACTTTGCAGAAAATGCTGATCGATATTAGAGGGGAATGAAAAATGAAACTGATGCAGTCCTGTAACAAGTCCAGTCTGAAATAGCACACACACAAATGGCTGAACGATCTGAAGTCAAATAGCATTTTTAATGGGCCAACATAACTTTTTTTTTGTGGTTAAACTGCAGGTTCTATGACTTGAACCATAACCATTGACCGCTGGCCCTAAACCCGGCCAAATCTAAACCTAACCCAACCCCTAAACTTTAACCCAAACCCTAACACTAACCATTACAATTAAACACTAACCCTAAACCAAATTATTCCTAACACAAACTCTAACCTTAGCCACTAAACACTAACCCTAAACCCAGCTCATCCTAAGCCTAACTCTAAACCTAGCCATTAAACACTAACCCTAAACCCAAGTAATTCTAACCAAACCCTTAACCATGGTAAAAACAAAAAATAAAAATGAACCCCTCCTTTTATCCATCCAGTGCAGCAAACCTAATCCTAAACATAAATCTCATTCAAACCCCACACACAAACCCTAAATCTAACCCCTACCATAGAACCTCCACCTCTGATAGGAAGGTAATTCGATCAAGCATATGCATGGCACATATGTGTCCACTACTCGCTGTAACATTTCAGGACTAAACTCTTGCCCAGTTTAAAGCCTGTCCAGTGCCTGGCACTGAGAATGGGAAGACTGTCGGATGCACTGGGTGCAGCATAAGCGAAAAACGGACTAACACAGAACAGATTCGATTTCCAGTCACTTAGTGCCAACACTTAATTGAATAACAGTCTATCGCCACTGATTGATATGTAGTCTGGACATGTTTGCTGGCTGGGCCTTTGAGATGTTGTGAGAATCTAATGCTCAAAACAAAACCCTTCCCATTAAATTTCAACCACTTCAAAGCCCCCTCCATCTGGGGATATTTTAAACTACTTGGCCATGAAGTTGGGATTAGTCATTTTTGTGAGGAATCCATCCCAAATTGCGACCTAATGTTGGAAAATATGCTCTCATAAAAGGCAACTTCTTTCATCTTTTCTCTACTGAAGGTACCACAGTCATATCAAAATCCTTTTTTTACTCCACTTGCGAATGTCAGCTGGTCTTCACAGTGTATGAACATTGCTAATAAAATTGCCTCTAGAAATGGTCCAAAATTAGTCAACATTAAATCTTGTTTTTATAGCTAAGGAGGTTTTATCCTGCTCCTATACATTTCCCATTTTGTAAAAGGTTCTGGTGCCACAATCTTAATACACACTCACAAGGACATCTGCTGCAGAACATCAGATGTTGTAGCTTCAGTCACGTCAGCCTGTGACGTTCTCAGTTGCACAGACGCATCCATGAGCCATGCCATCTGTGGCTCTTATTGAAAGACTGAGTCCGTTCTGGAGCACAAAAACACAAAGTAAGCCAAAGAATGAAGCTACAATACTGTGTGCTTGGCTCCTCTTTGTCCATTGTCCTTTGCTGCAGATGGTACAGTATCATGTACTTTCAGCTCACTGTATTCAAGCCCGCGACACACATTCAAACCTGCTTTTGTATTCATAATTAAAACGTGGCCTATATTTATTGGCTCTGCATGTTTGGTTTTATAAACCAGTATGGTGGCCTGCACAAACACAATTTGTAAGGTGAAATTTGTAAATGAACAAAATGAATGAATTTTAAACACATTAATTTTAAAAAATGTGTTTCTTTAAATCAGAAACCAAGTTATGACACCTCTGACAAGCAAAAACCTGAGAAAATCATGATATATTATGTTATCAGTGTTGTTTTTTATTAGGCGGGAACAAAGTTCAGTTTAATAGTTTAAAAATAATGTTACTGGATTTTGGAGCCTTATGAACATCTACACACAGATAGAGCCCCATATGGTGTGTGTATATATCTATATCTATAAAATCAGTGTAAGACTTTATATTATAATAAATTATGATCTCATACTGATATCTGCCTTCTCTCTTCACTTGATTTGACATTTACTTTTGGTTTTTGGACTGGTTTAGAATTTTTTTTAATAATTGGTGTAATCACAGCCATCGGAAATTTCAACTCCAATGCAATCCAAGTCAGATCATTCAAATATCTGACAGTATTTGTGGCATTTCTGAGAGTCTTCTTTCATACCGTGAGGCGGAGAGGCATGTTAGCCCATGATGGAGTGACATTCACACACTGATCACCTCTTACATTTGCTGGTTTGACACAGATTTACCTGAATGATAATTCAGCTGAACTGAAGAAAAGTGAGAGCCTGTAGGTCTACACTTTACAAATGTAAAAAAAATGTTTTGTGTTCCACAAACCACAGAACATTTACGTATGAGATTTAAAATGTACATTCTAGGCTTTTCTACAAGGCTACCACACTAGTGATATACAGGTCAGGATTTGCCATGAGTGTAAGTATATATTTCTGTAATTTGGTCGGTGTCCTGCTATGCCAACAAAATTTAACCTGCCTGATCTGGTCATGAGTACTTTACAAAATTGCTTTAAACCCTTCATAAACAGGCGCAGGCTATTTTATTATTTTACACTGTACTTTATTCACTACAGTGAGATGATTCAATTATTTGTGAAATGTTCTCTTTAATGTAAATTAGGATAAAATCCATTAAAGTCTGCACTTCTTTTCATAGCTTTGAAGATGAAAATGTTAATTTGGTCATGGTTCATCAAAGTAAATGTGCTGAGAATATGTTCCTAGTGGTGTGTCCCCCAGCATTTGTTCAGAGGGTTCTGCCAGTGTTAGAGAAAACATACAGGATAAAGTCCTTCTTGTGTTTCTTGTGAGGTGTTCTTGCTGCTGCCATAGCTTGAATCTGGTTGATTGGGATTGAATGGTGAGGCTTCCCGGAGGCCTCATCTCCAGCATAAAGGCTACCTGTCAGAGAACAGAGGACAGTCATTCCATCACCGTCATAGGAGAGCAGGAGAGCATCACCAGTAGAGCCTCTCTTTTAAAGCGATACTCCAGTGTTTCCTACTGAGACATAATTATTAGTAAATATAATACAACCACTGTAGCATATTTTCATTACTTTTTCAATAGACAAAAACATTCAATGTATGTAAACTCCATTCTTTATTCTCAGACTAGTTTTCCAGAGCTTCTACACAAGCATCCAAAGGTTTAGTTTGCCCTCTGCCAGAATATTGTGTTCTGAGTGTAGCTCATTAGCTGTGTAACAGTTTGTTTTTTTAATTTGGGTTCTATAGTCATGCATTGCAAATATTAACTCTTGGGCACCAGCAAATGCCCAAAGACATTTATTGGCTTGTACACAAGCTTCGAGGTTTTTTTGGGGTTTTTTTGTCAGTACAGGGAAATACATTGAAATTACTATAAGCAGTAATTAACTGTACACTACAAGAACCCTGGAGTATCCCTTTAACAGTAATCGGGTTCCCCGGCAACAACATGACACTGTCTGTGGACCACATGAACAAGGTGATGGATGAGCCTGTCTCCTGCAAGCATCTACAAACGTCAATAAAACCCAAGGCTGCAATGAAATAAGACCCTCTGTATTGTACCCTCGGCATTGTTCACGGTCTGCAGAGTGTGTCTGCAGTCATCCGTATAGGATGCCCATTCTAAACAACACCGTAGATGAACAAACAAATACAGGGCAGGGCGGCATGTTCATTGCTTTGATCGTTGCAGAGATTTTTGGCTGCAGTGGACCACAAGAGCCATTTACACACACATTATTAACCTCACAAGGTCTATGATTTTGGGACAATTCAATTTTTAGCTGCCGTCACTCCCACGGGTGCCAATGGCAGACCACCGCAATAATCTAAATTGGATTTCCTTTCCACACCGCTGCACGTTGCCTCCTCCACCCCTGTGTGGGCTCTCCAGGGCTGTCTATCTATTAATCTACCCAGGCATGATCATTCATTTGGCCACAGGGAGCGGAAGCTGAGAAGGATTTGGACCTCCTGGTTGGCCGCAAAGCAAAACAGTGGGTTCGGTGTTGTTCTCTGTAATGAGCCTCAGGGGCATAAGAAAGGCTAGTGTCAATAATTTGTATGACCAACGACTCTAATTAGCCTACCGGTAGGGTTGCCTTAATGAAGGCACATGGCAAGTTCCCACTGAGGAGATACAGTCATGTGAAAAAATTAGGACACCCTTTGAAATCATGTGGTTTTTTGTAACATTTTTAATAAATGGTTAT
>JBBMFX010000134.1:947104-958407 GCA_037832545.1 Rhabdalestes septentrionalis | reverse complement strand
CATGGTCTCGTCTTAGTCATGGAAAAAAAGGTCGTTGACGAACATATTTCGTCTCGTCTCGTCTGACGAAATTAACAAAACTGGCAAAAAACAGAGGATTACAAATTGTGTGCGCTTGCTAAAAGTGAATATTTTTGTTTACAGTATGCACATTTAACCTACATCTTAAAGTCAGACACTGTGGTCTTACTGTGTTACAAATTATGTTTTTACAATAATTTGATGTTTACAATTTGTACATTTACTGATTTACCATACTTTTTTTATTATAGTAAATATTTTTAATTTTTAAGGCCAAATCTGTCATCTGCTATACTTTAAAATGTAATTTGATGAACCCTTTAATTCTTAACAGCTTATATCGAAATATATATCGTTATCCTTTGATTTGGGGGAAAAACGATCGAGATCACATTTTTGCCATATCGCCCAGCCCTACTTTAACCCTCACTCAGTTTCAAGCTGTTAGCACAGTCAACAAACTAAAAGCTCAGGACACACAGAACATTTATTCTTCTTCCAGTAAAACACCAGCCTAGATTCATTTCCCTAGTCTAACAACAGACTAGATTTATTTCCACACACAGAAAACAATAATGATTGTCTTTTTTTGCCTATTAATTCCCTGATTTCATGCCATCAAATGAATTTTAATTCTCTAAACTTTTGTAAATATAGTGCTTGTCCAAATCAGGCCTGATATGTGTGTTAGCCTGCAATTATTTAAAACTATGACCATTTACATCTATGCCATCTATTGCACTAGCCCAAATAACTAAGACAAACTAGGACAATGTACTAGGGCAAACATTCCTTTACTTAACTGGCCCATTCAGTTACATACTGCAACAGCCTAAACATCTCAGTTTCCAATACAATATTAAAGTATAATGACATAGTGATCAACTTAGTACTCAGACCCTCTTAGAGTAGTAGTCTATTGTAAGACAGCAAACTAAGCAAAAAATTGTAACAGTAACAGGAACCTATGTTCATATGGGTTTAATGTCAAGGTTTATACTTTTTAGTGAACATCATTTTATAGATGCTCTGCCTCAAACAGACAAAAAAACAGACTAAATTACTCAATTTACAGCTTAGTCCTACAACCTAACAAACAGATCACAGTTCACTACATTAGGCAGTAAAATAGATCAAAGTCATTGTGTGAGTTGTGATTGTGACGTTCTGTCAATGATTGGTGTTTTTAGATTGTGAAAAGTCAGGTGACAAAACACTGCTGTATTTTGACCCCATTCTTGGGGCTAATTAGGCCATTCTCTGACACTGTGTCCACTGAAAATAAAAACTAGAAGGAAGAACACTGTTCCACAAATCTGATCACATTTGTAATTGCTCATGCTATGCAATTCTGAGTTTATTGTATGTAACACTGAGCTTTTCATACATAAATATAAAAGAGTTTACTGCTATATTTAGCACAACAGTGGGGGACTGCCGTAGCCTGGCTGACTTCCTATAGAAAAATCCAGATAATTAGGTTCTATAAACATAAATTGGAACAGTAAAATCCACTCCAAGGCTCATGAAAGACTCCTAAGCTGCTATACAATGTACTTTCACAAAGATCTGCAGCTGATAGATGACTTGACCAGGAGCCTTCACTACTCAAAATAACCTATTGTAAATCAAAAATATATGGCCTCGACTTATGTACAGTGCAAGCAATAAGACATTGGTCCAAAAAACAATTCACACTTACAACACACTAAACAAAGCAAGACTGGAAAAAAACTCACTATTCTCTCAATTTTTTTAAATGTGAGTGGAGAAAATGACGACTATTCAGTTTGCTAATAAAACCACAGAAGGAAGGTAATTGGGGAGCAGGGGTGCCTGATTCAGCGCTGTGAATAATGCAGATATATTAAATATCGTAATTAACAGAATGACACAGTGCAAAATGCCACATTGCAATATGACATTTCCATGCACTGTTATTGTACATTACATAAATTTTATTTTCAAAAACATTTTGGAAAATAAGTATTTGCACACTTTACTTCACCAGCATGCTGTATAAGGTTCCCGTGCTAGATTAGGCATAGGGCTGGTTTAGGATAGCATTGTTTGAATAAAAAATTGCACAAGAACATGTGATTGTTACATCTCAATCATATCAGTACATTAGTGTTGGAATTGGAGTCAGGTGACAATCTATGTGTTTAATCATGGCAAAATATTTTACACTCTGTGTTTCCTAGTTTATTTGAAACTATCGTGTCTCTTTAGCCTACTCAATCAGATATAAGAGGAAACTTTACCTGGGCTGGCTGCCTAACAGCCCATCACTCCACAGCTGGAAATCCATAGATCAGTACACTTCAACATAAGCATATCTATTAGACCAGAAACCTTTTGTTTTTGAAGTCGAACCAGGCGCCTGTCAGACATTCAACCACGACGCTGTGTGGTTAAAAACTCACGCAGAGATTCTGCAGTGTGGCTGACAGTGCAAAAAGGAGCTGAGGACCAGATGGAAGAACTACCTGAACATATGAACCTTCTCGGCGCTGAAATCCAGTCACTCTGCACTCGCAGCGGTGGTGCAGCGACTGTGATCTGGAAACTGTAGCCTGTACTCTCACCAAACCCGAACCCGAACCCTATCCCCACCCCTGACAAACTAACCACACCCCTGACAGACTAACCCTCATGAGGCGGCGGCGCGAGAAACACGTTACGCGAACCCGTAACCCATCACTCCCTGCGCCACTTCCTGCTAAATTATACAGCGTATGCAGAAAAGTATTGGGACACACCTGCTTTTCATGGTTACACACACCAAATATATATATTCTTTAAAGACTTAGATTGCTAATCACACAGGCTTGCTTAAAGAAACTGATATTTCAAAACTATACTTGCTCATTTTCAAGCCTTTTTCAAACTACCTTGAAAATGAGCTAAAACTGGCTCAGAAAACTCAAACTAACTGTAATAGATTATGAAATATTATGAATGAATTCAGCACATTTTCACATTGAGTCTGTATTTCATCCGTCATTGGGACAGTTTTCTCAAACCAGGAGACTGGTACCTTTGGTAACAATAAACTGGAAAAATGCTGGACTGTGATTTTGGTACCCCTTACAAAAAGATTTCTCCAATATTCTTGACCCAGTATGCTAAATGTGTGTGTTGACACATCAGTTTACACTTTTAGAATTATTACTTTAATAAAGAGTTTGTAAAATATGAACAAAAACCACTTTGGAAGCACAACATCTATTAGCTTTATGCAAGCCCCAGATACTGCAGATTCTGGGTTTAGTGTCTGAGAGTAAAAAAACCAAACCATGTTATTTTATGTAAGCATGGTTAGCATTGATGTGTCAGCTTTAAAATTTGAAGAGAAAAAGTTTGCTTTTACTTTACTCCACACATGAATCTGTGTGACTATAGACTCTAAATATATCTGTGTTGTACTGACCAGCCATGTGTACCAGAAACAAATGAGCCACAGTAATGCCCTTTTCAGCTAACATTCGATTTTGGCATAAATGGTAGCATAGGTGGTCTAAAACACATAAAAAGCTTTAAATCATTCACCACAGTTTTTTGTTGATGAAAGAGAAGTCAGTTCCTATTTGGGTCAGTTCTTGTCTTAGAATGGGCAGTGCAAAATATCTTATATGTGCTCACTCTTAAAATGAGCTGCAGTTGTTCAGTTTAATATTCTTTTGCTCAATTTATGCTGAACAACAATTTTAGTAATGCAATTTACAGAACATGCAGTGTCCATAAATTGCATTTAAAGCAGGTGTTACATCTTCAATGAAAGTCTTTTTCTGTAAAGGCAGGATCAAGGAAAATATAAAAACGTATTTTAATTACTGAGTTAGTTAGCAGCATTTAGCCACAAAAACATTCAGTAGGAACACTAGACAAAGATAAGAATATAAACTTGTGTTTATAAATCCGCATGTTTAGGCCTGCATGTTGGCCTGCATTTGTTTGGGCATAGAAGTTGATGGGTGAGTTTATGAGCATTGTATGAAAAGACACCTGTATTTGGTAAACACTTGTGGTGTGGGGGCAGCTGCACAAACCAAGCCTCAAACCTTGGTCAGCCTGAAAGAACCAGGACTTCTCTCTTGACATGGCTGATTCAGCTTTTCTATCTGACAAGTACCCACAGCAACCACAGCCTCATAGCCGGCTTGAAAGGTATGAAAATCACTGAAATACCACACGAGTTTCTTTTCGCACTAGAAGCTTTAACCTTTACATCAAAAGTATTGTCTAAAAAGGAGTCTCCTTCACAAGAGCAAACACAAGCCTTTACAATTAGACGTAAGGATTTTATCTTGGAGTGCATCCTTGTTTGTTTTCTGAATTAAATCACAGTCAGGGAACTAGGAGGTAAGAACCCAGTGACTTTGCAGTGTTTCTGATTTTGGTGTCTATAGCAGTCACACTCATAAGGGCTCTGAAACCAGATGCACACAGAACATTATGTGACATTATCTAACAACAAAAAAAAAAGATTTCGAAATTAGAGCAGAAAGTCTTTGTAAAATACTTTCAGTTTTATTTACAATTTTTGAAAAAAATTCACAAATGGAGAAATTGTATATATAATAATATAGATAATAAATAAAATACGGTAATCTTTGAGATTGCATTATACATTTACAAATTGCCAGGACTTTTATTTTGACAGCAAATGGAAAACCTGGTTATTGTCGAATATCTGTTTAACTGTTAGGGATGAATGATAATACAAACATCAGAGCAATATCTGCCTTAAAAATGAAAACACATTCAGAAAGATTCAGTGCATCCTGGAAATGGAGGATGTTTAGGTGAAGCTGGGCTCCCACAACAATATCAATATTTGACCTCTTTCTGTATCCTGACAGATCGCATTTCAAAATGAGTTATATATATCTGTAATGTTTATCCACATATGCATGGTCCTTTTAAACATTTTATGAATGTCTATGAATCAGAAGATAATTCAGATTGTAGTGCACCAACTGTCACTAACTGTAATCAGGTTATGTCAGTTTTCCAAACCTTACGGGTTAACTACTTAAACTGTGAAGGATTACTGTTGCCAACAAAGGAAGATTAAGAGTCAAACATATGTCTCTTGAAAAAGTCCTGTGTTTTTCATGCAAGAAAACCTTGAAATAACTTGAATAAACAAATGAACTGTTAGCTATAGACACACGGTAAAACTGAAGAGCATGGCCTAGAACACATGACACATAATTAATGACTTTGCATTTAATTCATTTTTAATTCTTATGGACTTAAGGAAATGTTACTAAAACCTCAATATGCTAATCTTTTACAATACGTCATAATTAAAGCCACAATCCAAAAATATTTTTTCCAAGGATTTGACGTGTTAAAATTAAGCTAACGGTTTACACTAAAGCTTCCTAGGAAAAGCTGCAAACATTCCAATGCAGGCCACCAGCCTAGCCACAACTTGTCCAAACAGTCATTAATGAAATCATTTATGCACCTGAACTTCTGTTCCCAGGTTAGTGAATGCCTAACATGCCAAATGAATGGCTAGATTGGCCTAAGTAAACCACTGGCAATTATTCATCATCATTGCTTATTTGGAGAAACCAGTGGCATCTGGGGGTTCAGGGGTTGAGACAGCCATTGCACATTTGCTGAAGTGTACCCCAACTCATATGAGAGCACAAAACAGCCAAAACATTAAAAATGCAATATCATAGCTAGCATTAGAAGAAGACTATGTGAAGATACAGCTGTAGATGTGAGATGTGTTTTTAAGTGCTTGTGCACCTGCTGGACTGCCTCAGCATCTTCTTTTGAGCCGAAAAACTTCAAATATAGAATCTGATCTAAGTGTAACTACCATTTTGCTTCATAGAGAGGGTTTTCCCATCACCTCACAAGCCAAAAGCAGTAATAATGCTCAGAAGTAATTACACAGATAGACTGTAATGCTTAGAAAAATGTAGGAATAAATTTACACCTAAACTAATTCAGCTCTTTAAACATTCCATAATTGTTTGACTGTTGACTTCTAGTCTTTGGCAACATGAGCCCCATAGTTCAAGTGATAAAGTTGATAAACAGCTCTTGGGTGATTTACTTCTGCCTAAGTCAGAATTTGTGTACATTTTTTGCCATTTACCCCCCTCTAAATTTGTTGCACAGGCCTAGATGAAACCTGTATCATGTTTTTGTGTAGTTCTAGCCTGCTATTAGGCCTGGTGAAGTGGAGCATGTTACTATGTTTCTTGTTATTTTTTTTAAGGCCTCTTTTGTTGTAGAACACACCAGCTTGCTCATGCATGCTTGATTTAATGGAACCCTAAGGCCGATGGAAGTTGAAAAGCTGTAATAACTAGTCCTGAAGTCACATTCACAGGACAAATTCAATCATCATTAAACTATCATGCATTCAATGTTATAATGGTACCTAGCCTGCAACGGTACCCAGTCTGTATTGGTTTTAACTTGATTTAAAGTTGCATATGGCCAGTGCATGTTGGAGACAACCAAGAATATGATTCTGATCAGTCAGGGGCAAACACAAAAAACCACATGCCAGTTCACCTCCATTTGTGAACTGCGCAAACAGCGCCTCTCAGTGGTTACTGCTACAGCTAATAATGTGTTACCCTATATTTTATCCAATGGCATCGTGACATGTTGAATAACGTTGAATAAATTGATTGAATTTGTCCAGTGATCGTTAAAGACTACTATCCACCCCTTAAACGTGCATAGATGGGATCACCTTTTTAGAGTGTCAATCAATACTGCAAGTTGATTATGCCCATAAAAGTGAGAGGAACTGAAACAATGGCAGAATATTACAGGTAACGGGAGTAATACAATGGATTCCACAGAACCAAAGCATGGTGTGATTTTTTCCAATCATCATTCCAGGATTTTATCCAAGGATCTCAATAGGGATACATACTGCTAATAATTTATTTTGGTTTTGATTTCTCAAAACCCTTGGAACATCTGCCAGTCAAAATGTTTTATTAGTCACAATAAAACATTATGAAGTTTGTTTGCATATCACAGTCTTCTGTCTTCTCCCAATATGACAATAATAGTTTGAACATATGATACAGCTCTGTGTGTTTTAGTCCTTACCTTTTCCTTTGGTGCAGACGGGGCTCCACTAGCTGCAGGCTCACTCACAGCAGTGGGAACAGGTTCAGTTTTTATCAAATCATCCACGTTCAGGTCCAATATGGACTCATAAATATTCTCTGTGTCTGAAGAGCCAGCCAGTTCCAGACTGGACTCCTGTTCTGGCTCAATGATCGGCTCTGGTTTGGGTGGCAGTGTCTGATGCCTGGACTCAGTCAGGTTCTTGACCTTTGGAGGTTCAACAGGCTTGGCCTGACAAACAAGCGGATCGGCAGGACTGAAACTGGGCACGCGTAACTTCTGGGATACATCTTCTATAGGGGCACCCCGAGAACCAAACAGCAAATTGGGAGCGAGGCTGAATCTCTTTGTCTGCTGTGGAGAGTGGAGAGATACAAGGGAGTCTATTAAGCCACCATGCAGGTATGACGGGGGCTCATGGATATCCAGGGGAACACCAAACGTGGACATACGGTTCTCTGTCTTGCGGCAGTTCCCTGGAGAACGCAACTTAATGGTCACTTCACTGGGCTTGGCCTTCTCTGCCAGGTCAGGGACTGATGGCTTTGTCTCGGGCCCTGGAGGGTCCACGAAATCCAGGGGTGAGGGAAGAGTGGCTGGCAACTCCTTCACATACTTAGCTGGGATGTAAAAGGGCTTGGCGCGTTCATCTTTGCGCACATGCCACCAGTGGTCATTGGTCTTCGACAGGAGGGTGTACCGCTCATTGGGCTTGATGGACACCATGCAGCCATCTCGACCCATGTACTCGTACTCAAACTCCACCAGCACTAGCCCCATGCTGCACGAAGACGGCATCTTGCCCACCTCACCCATCGCCCGACCTCTCAACACCTGCAGCAGGTTTGGTGGAGTTACGGCTCAAGCAAAGCCCTCCTGAGGGTCAAAAACAAATTATGAAAGCATTAGAGAAGGCCTGGGCACACAAGACTAAGTTGAATAAATATTCTTTTAAGCTTGTATTTATTAGTACACTGCACCTATGGTATGCTGACCTCACTGTGGCCTGGTCTCAAAACTGAAAAGGGATTTCTGAATGTCTGGTGTAACAGTTACCTTAACAAGCAATTTCCTAATCTCATGTAGCTAACCAAAGGCAATTACACTGTACTGTTTTACATGTATGATTCACAAGGGAAACTAAAGCAGTGTTTACTTGCAGGGAATTTTTTTCTTTGGACTTTACTAAAAAGAAAACCAGATAACTTAAACCAAGTACACTGTAAATCTCAGTTTGGAGCACTTACATAAGTCAGTACTGTATGACAATGTAAAATATGTCATTATTAGCCCTAATTAAAGGGAAATCTGTGTCAAGTTTACAGTGATAGAAATTGATTTTTTGGTACTTCATTGCCTCACAACATTCTGTATGTATGTTTCTGCAATTAATTGATTACAAAAATATAATCAGTGCCAAAAACACAAAAATAAATGTCTCTGACATCAGGCAATGCATTGAAAACCATTTAATGTGTGGGAGGTTGGAGCCTTTAGTTTGGCACTGGAGGTATGCGGGAGCAGACTTGTAAATGTTGTTTAGGACTCACAATCACCTGCAGTGAGGTGTAAAATTGTCTAATTCTGTGGGTATCCATTTTAGAAAATGGGGTCTGTTTTCACAAAGTGGAAGTGATGTTCTGGAATCAGTTTTTGTGGCAATGACAATTTTTAAAATATTTTTATAGAAGAATTTGGTGACTGTTTAAAAAATCTGGAAATCCTCTACAACTTTACATGCAATGGAAAGTGACAGCCTATACCTGAAAAGAACATATCTTAACCCATTATACATTTTTAAAAATTGTGTTACAACACACAACATGCATGTAGTTAATGATAAATGAGAACAGGGCTGGTTAGAATTGGTTGAAGGAAAAAGGCTTTCTAGCATTTTTCATCCCATAATAACCATGTTGACAACAAAAAAAAAAGCTAGAACTGTTGCATTAAGCGGCTATTGCTTTGGAGTCACAATTTTGTGTCTCACAGCTTGAGAGCAAATTTGTGTCAACATTGGAAACCTCATCATTGTTCCAGTCCACACCTTGAGTCCACAGCTAATGTTTAACCTCAAAGAATGCATGGCAGGCGTTTGTGTCAAAATGAGCTCTGCTACCAAGCGGTGCATATGTGATCACTTTCAGGTAATACAACAGTTTTTCTTATAAAGTACTCTAAGAAGCATTGCATTTTACTCCTCTAAGTGTTCAAAGCCTTGCCATCCCCCTCTAAAGCATATTAGTGTGGCTATTGAATAAATAATACTAATTCACAGTCATTTAGAAACATTCACAGAAGTGATAGTGATCACTCATGAAAACATATGCTGACAGATTAATTGTTAATCTTAAATTATCTTCTTAAAATCCCTTCAAAGTTATTGCCTACTGAAGCAGCACACTGCTCTAAAAATAGAATCAACTTACTTCTGTCATCCTCTCACCAGAGTATCAAGGCTTTTGCCACACAGTAAAAGATTTACACATCGAGTTTCACAGGTATAATGTGTTGTTGTAGCAAGCTGTCATGTCGGTGCAGGTAACAAGGTGCAAATGCAGGGATTCATCTCAACTTAGACTTTATTTCTGAATAAGAACACAAACAATTTCTGAATACGGACACAAAATATAGGCCAAAAGGCGAAGTAAACAGAACCAAAAAGATTAACAGCTCTGGTCCCTGTCCTGGTAGCATGTGGGTGGACTGACCCAAGGGTTTAAACAAAGGTATTTTATAAACAAAAAGGACTAAGACAAGAACCAATGAGAACAGACAATCCCTAGACAGCCGACTGCAGGCAGGACACCAGACATGGTGACATACCATTTCAAAATAAAAGTCCAAAACAATAGCCGGTGATGCCTCTAAAGTGCCACAATGGGGCACCAGGGGGACCACTGGGCCAACAAAATGTTGCAGACACCAGTGGCCCCACACAGCTGCCCCTGATGCGCGCACCACACACTGGCAATTTATGCAGCCCTGTTGGCCCATGTGGATTCCCCGTTTTCAGTGTCCGGCGCCCCTCCGTGTCCTCTGAGGCAAAGCTTAGTCATATAGCCCCTCCTTGTTTTTCCTCCAGGACGGAGCTCCCTTCGGGGAGCCCTTTTGAGGCAGAGACCCCCCCAGGGAGCCCCTTGGGGACCCACTCATCCCTTCTACAAGCCCCTAAAAATTCATGCATGGCCACCTCCAACCCCAAGGGAGCTATTTCAGAGTGCCAGAGAGATAGTGGCCAACTGTTTCAGGTCCAGTCGTACATCAGGGGCCTGAAATTCCAGACTTGGACTCGGACTTGGGACGAAGGCTGCAGGTTCCTATTCATATGGTATGTGAGGGCCTGGGCTCTAATGGGTGGGGCAAGGAATATTAAACACTCAAGAGCTTATTTTAAATCATCTCCATGAAACACATACAAACGCACTGTAGCATTACCCAGAAAGGAGCTAAACAAGCACTGAGGTGGCAACCAAAAACACATTTGAAGGCATAAACACAATGGACCCTAAGCAATATTTCCTTTTACTCTTTTTTTCCAGCTGAGCATTTAGCCAAAGTCTATTTTTCATAACTTAATCACCATCTACATCACTTGATTTTTGGGTTTTGCGGTGACCTACTAAACAGACTTCCTCTGCCTGTTTTATCTGAAACTCTTGCGCAAAAAAGAGAGCAGGAAACCGTTGTGCTTTTCTAGCAGCACATAAACATGGCACAAGAAGAAAATGCCATCATGCAATCATCTAAATTCTACAGTCTCTGTAGTAGTGTTTTCCAGGATATGGATTTGAATTGAGAAATGTGTTCCTAGTAGTGCTGTTAAGCGATTAATTAAAATTAACTAGTTAATCGCAAATCTGGGGGAAAATTAATCGTGATTAATCACATTTCTGAGTCATCCCAATAAATAATGTACAATAAACACACTAAATCATGCATTTTACAAAGAAGGTTTTGTTTATTTTGTTTTTCCCCATCTCTGTCACACTTTTAAAGGCTGTGAGATAAAAACAAAACTTACTTTTGAATAGAAAATGCAGATCATCTTCAAACCTGACAGATTCTCTTTCTTAAGACAAAAAACATAGCTTTACATAACTGCCACAATGGGATGCTTCGCCTTGAGGTGATATGATAGTGATGTAGTGCTTTGG
>JBBMFX010000134.1:925801-938470 GCA_037832545.1 Rhabdalestes septentrionalis | reverse complement strand
TCTACTGTCAGTTCAGAAAAAGCGGTCTCGCACATATATGTGAGTGGAAGACACTATCCCAAGGGGGCGGGGCGTGAAGTTGAGGGGGCGGGGCACGCAGTGATAGCAGTGCTGAGATCAGAGCTGGATCTGGCCGACATTTGATTGCTGCAGAACTGAGTGTCCGCGGACCGGCGTTGAAGTTCTCACGGCCCGGCACATAGTTTGAGAAACGCTGCTCTAAGGTATGTCTTAGGTTTGGCTTTAAACTGCTCAGTGGAGAAAATGGGGAAACAGTACAGTTTTTCCCAAATTTTAAGATATGGTATGAGTTCTTATCATATAACTAGTCAGAATTTGATTGGTAATTCAGGTTTTAGCAAAGAATGGGGCATGGTTAAGGATTTAGTCAAGTTTCTCACAGGTGAAAATAATTTGGTACATTCTGTTGGCCTTCCTCAATTGCTGCTCTAGGCAGCCACCCTGTACACAAGCCATCCTGTAGCACCAAGAGAACAACAGGTACTTACCCTCATTCCTTCAAATCTGGATAGAGCGCGAAGGGGTCTCAGTGCTCTCAAGGTCCGCAGGGATTTGATGGGTCCAAGTTCAGAGTAACCCAGAATGTTAGCCGTCAAGCTGATCAGAGAGACCTGCAGGGCAATTTGAGCTTCATAATGTATGTGTTGTCAGTTTAGGTTCAACTACAGAATGTTGATGGTTCATTTAAATAAACTAATCATCACTTTAAAACTAAGGCCGTGTTTACTGCTCACCTTCAATACAGTGCTCACCAGTTTAATTGTGATATCTAGTCGTATATACTGTACATGATTCAGCACCATCATTCAAGGGGTCATTTCAATTTGTTTTATTTTGACATCATAAAACAAATACTTACATCAACAATGAGGAAGTCCAGCCAGCACCAAGCGTTTGTGAAGTAAACTTTGAAACCATAGGCAACCCATTTGAGAAGCATCTCAATGACAAAAACATAGGTGAAGACTTGATCTGCGTACTCAAGGATGATTTTAATAACTCTCCGCTGCTCGATGTAAATATCCTCAAATGCCTAATAGAAAACAAAAAAGTGAATTAGCACAGGTTCCCCATTCTCTGGAAATTGTATTCCAAGGCATTACCAGTTTCTGTTCTAATCCAACCCAACACGTATGTAGCATTTGTATGTTTAATTTCAGCTCACCAGGGCACCACTGCTGAGTAGAATCATGAAGATGATGAAAGTCTCAAAATAGTTATGCTCAACAATAGCGTAGCAGGTTTTACGGAAGTTCCACCATGACTTTCCTTTGCCCTGCATGATGTCCACATCCAGGCATGGACACCGCCTGATGCATTCTGTAGAAGTAAAAACCCATTGTCAATCATTTTACACATTAGTTATATACATTTTATTGATCCAAGAGGAAATTAAAGTCTTCTACATTTAACTTATTCACCTGAGTGTATCAGTGGACTGCTAATGACGCAGCAGCTGGGACATAGTGTTTGGGACAATATCCTTGAGCTTAGGTCCCAAAAAATTTAACCCAACCCAAGCCTGAGCACCTTGTGTCCGAGCCCAGCCCGGCTCGACACATTAACTGTAACTTTCGGCATGAGCTTGAAGCAGAGAATCAAAATTCTACAATATCCTGCTCAAGGGTGCCTTAGTGGTGCCACTCTCAGAGCTGGGATTCAAACCCACACCTTGAGGTTGCAGGGGACACTCCCTAAGCACCAGCTGCCTCCCATGAACATCACAGGCAGCTGTTAGTGAGTGCTTCCATAGAAGTGAAAGTTGTTCACTGGATATTAATCAATTTCATCTTCATGAATAACTTTCACCAGGCATTATCTAAGATCTATCACACCTTCTTAGTCACTACAGATCATTTTGAGTATCTTTGTTCTAATTGGGGTTATACCATCCTTTCTAGCCTGTTTCATCCATCTAATCAATCTAGCTGCTAATCTTAACAACACTTTTGGTTGCAGGATCCCATTGATGTACCCTTAGCAAAAAGTGGAGAAGTTCCCTGGACAGGTCCACTTATTTCTTTTGGACAGTTAACATTGGATCGCACTCTATAAGCTGTCCTGTTTTGGGGAATGGAATACCTAAAGTAATAGCCAGGGATAGCACTCTATATTTTTCAGACCTCGCACATTTCCCTTTTAAAGACAATAACTTAACTGAAGCATGTCTTTAGTGGGTCTTTCTCTTACTCTCAGTGAAGCAGTCCTCAGGGTTGGTTTGATCTTCTTCGTCTTCTGATTCGGCCTCTGCCACTTCAGGGGGCTTGTCCACAGTACTGCAGATGGACGAGTCATCTGCCCTGGAAGCTTTAAGCTGTCCAAGGGATATTAAGAGATATTAGACATGTGCAATATTTCTGATACAATATTACTTCTGGTACTAGGCACCTGAAGATATTCCACTTTGTACATATATATTCATATAGGATACAAACACAAACATATATACTTATATAATATTTTTATACTTCATATAATAATCGTATAATATAAGTTTTCAGTATTTTACTGTTGTTTTGTATAGTTTTTGTCCACTGTACTGTGGTAACAATGCAAATTTCCTACCCATGGGACAAATAACATGTTATCCTATCTTAACCAAAAGACACACCCTCCAAACCTCACACATCTGCCGATAAGTACAAGTATGGAAAAACATTCTTCTTGCTGTTGCACTACTAACGTGATTGGTTGAAGGGGATTGCTAAGACAAAAAAAACTTTGTGTTTATGTCTTTATGTGTTAATTGGGAACCTGGGACATTTTGTACAAGAGTATATCTGGATCTACAGGCAGAGTTCAAATGAAGTTATATTTAGCATCATGAAAAGACACTGAATGATAACTGGGGTGCATAGACCTGTCCCTCAGATTCAAGTGGTCTTCCTCTTTCACTGACGTTGCTGTATGTAACCAACACTTCAGTAGTAAACAGACCTGTCTAACAAAGTGGGATTAGATACTGTACCATAAAAGTTTATCCTGTCGCATATTTTCAGCAATCACCTTTATGGCCATGACCATAACCATTCAAATTCAACTATGTGCCACATTCAACCAAGTCAAATTCAGTTAGTATAACAGATATAATGTGTTGTGCTTATTGCTGGCCATCATTTTTCCCATCCCAGTGAAGTTTTGAAGATTGCTTAGCACCACAGGATCCTCTTCAGCTGTGTACCCCTTCCCTGTGGAGAAACATGGCCGAGTGTGGCATGCCAGGCGTTGGGACACGAGGGAGTAGGTCATATGATCCATGTAATTTAACCCAGTTTGCAGACATACCAACAAATAGTTGTCTAATGAGTTGGGGCCTTTGCTCCTCAATGAAATAAATGTTTCATTACATGTCCATTACAAACTAGCATTTGTATGTTTTTCATTCCTAAACCACCAAAATGCATGGCCAGACATGTTTCTATATATGTGAGTCACACCCCACTGTGTGACGAGTGAAGAAAGGTGGAACCTAAAGGGTCAGATAGTCATCCATCAGGTTAACTAATCATGCTGCGCTAGTGCTGTTTCCCACGCTCCGTTACTATGACACATGACCTCTCGAATAACCCCTAAAGACACTCAACATCTCTCTTCCTTTCTCTCCAATCATATACTGGAGATTGCCTCTGCTGATCCTCTATGGGACACTAAATGAGGTTTGCTTGTGTCATAGCATTCAGTGTAATCTTGTTCCTCCAGACTATTTGCAACTATGAGACCAGTTTTGCGACACACTGAGTGAGGCTCAGTGTAAAATGCTTTTCAAAGTATGAGACAGATAATATTGCTAAAGTAAAATATTATGTCTGAACGTAAAAGTATAAATATGAGAGGGAGTTTAATTCCATTTTTGGTGTCTTTAGGCATGAAAGACATTCTGTGGTTTGGACAACAGAAAATTATTCAAAATCAAAGTCATATATGAGGCACAATTATCCTTCCTTGCACACAGCATGCACATAGCTATATTGTGATGATGATAACTTAAGTAAATTTCCCTAGGAATGCAGGACCGTGGAAGTATTGAGGGGGCTGTAGTACCCCCAGATTTCTTTTGAATTACCATAAATTCCAAATTACAGAGCACACTGATTAAAAGACACATGCTCTAATTTTAGAAAGAAAATCTATTTTGTACTTGTACAAGCCGCACCGGATTTTAAGCCACATGTGTCTCACATAATAATATGAGATCTGGCACCAGGTCAACGTATGGCAACTTATTCAAAAAAAAATGCCAGGTTTCAATCAGGCTCGGGACAAAAATTACAGTCAATGAGTCGGGCCGGGCTGGGCTCGGACAAAATGTTTTGGGCGGCATGGAAAAAAACATGCATTAGCTGCACCGTATTTTAAGCCACACTGTTCAAAGTTTGGGAAAAATTAACAGTTTATAGTCCGGAATTTACGGTACAGCAAAATGACAGAACCAATCTAACATATTGATATTTTGAATGAATTACTTCATTTTAAAAACATTATATCTCCTGCTAGGTAAGTACTCATGTGTCTCAGCTTGACTGTGACACATAGTTACCATGCTGCATATGAAGAATCTGATTGAATTCCCTGCACCAGCTTCCTGCATCCTGGATCAGTAAACAAACTTCTCTACAGTCTGATCAAACAAACTGGATTGAATGACTCACTTTAGTTTTTTCACCGACATCCTTGTCTTCATCCTCGGAAGTGTCATCGTCATTACGACTTTCAAAATCAGATTCCCCCTTTGCAATTGGAACTTTTACTGCTAACACAACAGCCATTTCGACAGCACCATCCAACTTTTTCACTCCTTCATCCCATGAGTCCATGTGGTTTAAAACTATTTTGCTATTGGTTTTGAAGTTGTCTTCATTTTTCCCTTTATCTGGCACTTCCAGGGGCTTGAGGCCCAGGAGACGCCTGGCATGTCTTATAGTAAAAGTCTTTATCCAGTCAATACCCCAGGTGATTCTTGCAATTGCAATCTGCAGGTTGTTCATTTCGCCATCATCATCTGATGCTAGATTGTCTCCACTGAAGGAGCTCAGCAGCAAAGCCAGGAAGAGATTCAGAACCTGTTGGAATAGAGAGAAAAGTCGTCACAGCCCTTTCCATCTGCCAGTCTCGATTTTATTTTATTAAAAAAAGAGGAGTAAGACAATAATGAATTATACTGTAATATGGCAGAAGAAAACATCAATCATAAAAAGTAAATTAAGCAGGTCATTATAAACTGATGTCTGCCATGGACACTTGCCTCAATGTAGGCTTTGCTCTCTGTTTCAGTTCATGGTGTCAGAAACTGTAACTAACCCATTTTGAAACATCTGCTTCCACACTTGGTGTTGACTAGCTGGGAGCCCCAACAGAGATCTAGGCAAAAGGCTTTTTTTGTGCTAACATTCCATCTGTTATCCAGCTTTTATTGCCTCATCGGATCACTCTATCACTTCACTCTATGAATAACTGAAATGGAAATCCAACTCGCAATATTTATAGTAAATGTCTGGTTGATACTCAAGGTAAGTAAGGAGTATTTATAATTAACTTGATCTACTCTGCAGGATGTAACGTCTATGACAGATGATGGGTATCATCAGCTTGGCTCAGCTTAAGTATATCAGGGTTGTGGGGGCATTCAGAGCATGTGCGGCATGTCACATTTTAATTATCTACTAGTGACATCTCCGAATTCAGCATTCCCAAGAAAGGGATGGCAAGATTTATGAGCCCAGTGGCGAGTAGAAAACTTAAGTTGTCACTGTTGGAACTCCAACATAGAAAATGTATAGGAGAAAGAACAAATGTTGGTAACTTATTATAGAAACTGATAGACCAATTTCAGTGGGCTATTTGTTATGAAATGCTCCTGATAAAGTGCTTTATGGGTTTTTTTATGAGGTAACAACATAACACTATATTTTTTGCAGTTATCACTAATGCTATTAGGCAACATATCCTTGTATCCTTGTAGGGTTAAAGGTATAGCTCACAAAGGCAAAGTATTTTGGTTATTTGCATGGGTAATAATTGCAAAAATCATTATACATTTTGTTGTAGCAAATTGATCATGGAGGCACTCACCACTAGGTTCCCAATTACCATGACCATCATGAAGACCACGATACACATGCCCTGGCCTGCCACCTCCATACAGTCCCACATGGTCTCAATCCATTCCCCACACAGTATTCTGAACACGATTAGGAAAGAATGGAAGAAGTCTGTCATGTGCCAGCGTGGAAGCTCACAGTCCTGCGAAATCTTGCACACGCAGTCCTTGTAGCTCTTCCCGAACAGCTGCATCCCTACCACGGCGAAGATGAAGACGATGATGCCTAAGACGAGCGTCAGGTTGCCAAGGGCTCCCACAGAGTTACCAATGATCCCAATCAGCATGTTGAGCGTTGGCCAGGACTTTGCCAACTTGAAGACACGCATCTGTGGCAGACATATATATGGTATGATCACATTAGTGGGATTTTTAAAATAGTAATATCAGTTTCAGTACTGATTAACAGTCAGAGGGCACCTTCAAAACACTCACAAAGCACTTAAAACAACAAAGATCTGACCTGCATCTGCCCATTATCAATAGCTTTTTGTGGATATGGAGTCCTGTTTGAGAAATTTGAATGGAACTGAACTGAAATCATTAAATGAGTGATAAACGGAGAATATAGTAAATTTACTGTTAATAGAAGACATTGTTGTAATCAAGTAAAATAGAGTCCCTATGATTCTAACAGCATCAACACAAAATATGAAGAAAAATTACAGTTGTGTATTAATTTCATTAGTTTATATAATATGAGCTATATTTATGTCTACTGTCTAATCTCTTTTTCACCAAAGTTGTTCTTCTACTGCCTGGATCATATGCCATTCTTTATCACTGATTGTAAGTGTTCACACTGTTTACCTCACCACCAAATTATCCTTGATTTTCTTCTATTTTTATGCACAAATCTGGATTATGATCCTGTCCTTGTAAAGAGTAAAGGGGGCATTTGGCTCATGCTCTCATTCAGAGCGACTTGCAATCATTAGTTTCAGTGACAATTCCCCTGGGGCAACTGGGTGTTGTTTAAAGACACAATGGTAGAAGGTGGTGTTTGAAACTACAATATTGTGGTAATAGAGTTAACAGGCAATGTTTCATAAACAAAGATACTTCCACAATGCTACTACAGTTTTGACTGTTAAAGAGCTATACAGGTTTAATTTAACTGGACTGGACTGAATCGAACTCGAATGAACTGAACTCGAATCAATGCAGCTGAATTTAATTCAAATAAATGTTCCTGTAACCAAATATAACTGAACTGACAATAAATTACTCAAATTCAACTAAATTTCCCCCAAAACAGTCACATACTTTTCTGATACAACAATGAAAACCATTACCTTATGATGTGAGCATTCGTGTGTGCATATCCAACACATCATGGAATGTTAAGTTCACACAACAATTCTCTGCCATGGTTAGCTGAGATCAAGGAGTCAGTTAGTTGAAGGCAATTTTAAAAACAGATTCCAGTGGACATTCCTAAACACATGTACAAATACCAGAGCTTAAATGCCAGCCTCGTTTTTTGGGAGTCAAGCAATGTAAGTAAATACATTACAATCGCAAACTTATTTCAAATTTGTTACTGTACTGTTGGTTGATTCTGCTGCCAGCAAGCTGTAGCATGTCTTGAAACCAATCAGCAAAAGCACTCATTAAAAGAGCATTGACCTTAAGGATCGCATTTTATGAATTGCAGCAGATCTAACATAAAATGTTATGCATTGCATTATCAATGGATCTAATGTAATAATAAAATATAATTGTATACATTTCTTTGACCTAAAGCATTTGAATATGCCTCTTTGACCGACAGAAAACTATACAGAATGTATTATAATACATTATAGTACATAATGCCTTTGACAGATTCTTGCTTAGTTTTGTGGTGGGGCTTATAATGGAGGGTATTTAAATAATAATGTTTGGAAAATGGAGATATTTAAATGCACTCGACTCATGCAGGAAACACAGTCCGGCTGCTTAAAAATGAAGCTTTGCAAGCTGAGGGAAAACTAGCCACTTCAGTAAATAAAGTAGCCTGGGCTTATTGCTTCACGCATAAACTTCATGGAAAAAAGTGCTGTTTATTTTCCCACAAAAGCCAATATCACACTATGAGATGCTTCCCTGCTTCATGCTGTTGTGGAATTTGTGTGGATACATACACTTGTCTATCAAAAGAAAAAAATAATAATTGTACCTATGAATCTGCAACAGAATAGTATTTTTTTGCAACTTGCAAAAAATAGTGTTCTGATTTTCCCATTGAGGCACTGAGAAGCATCAGACAGTGTGACGTCAGCTATTTACCAAAACAAAGGTGTGAAGTCCTCCAATAGGCTTGCTCTCCCCAAATTCCTTGTGTCCAATTAAAACGTCCGTTGACTGTAGCCCAAATTCTTCATTCTCTCCACTGTGCTTTTTTACATGGAATAGAGGGACTATTGCAGTGAGTCTTCGGAATTATGAAGTTCAGATAATGGGTACGAGAAGCAATAAGTCTGGTGAGATCACTTTACTCTTTTTTTAGAATGCTATCATGTTTGTCACTCAAAAAAGGCATCGTACCACATAGGCTGCACTTCAGATTCAGACTAAAGTTCAGTAAGACAAGCAAGGAACTATCTTTCCTTTGCAAGATTTCATTGTCTGATTTTTGCACTTGGCTTGCATCTTTTTATGTACAATTTTCAAAAAAGTACCAAACTGTGTTCACTGAGCAATGCCACAAAAGAGCCATTAAACTGGGGTTCCCAACAGAAATCCACACAGACATGGGGAGAGTTTATTATTGTCACATAATGTAGAATTCTATTATGAGTATTGAAGTTCTACTAAGAATGTTCTTCACAAATATTAAAAAGGTTCTTCACACTCATATATCTCATTTACAAAGAAGGCTCTATGAAGAGCCATCAGTTAAAATGTACATCAGGAAACTAAATATGGTTCTTTTATGTCACTTTGCATAAAACTCATTCTGGCACTTTTATTTTTAAGAGTGTATGCTTACATACAGTTATTTAATGGTAGGTGGATAAATATTTACTCACAAGACGGAAGGACCTGAGCACAGAGAGTCCTTGCACATCAGCCAAGCCCAGCTCCACCAGGCTCATTGTCACTATGATGCTGTCAAAGATGTTCCAGCCAACCTGGAAGTAGTAGTATGGGTCCATCGCGATGAGTTTGAGGACCATCTCAGCTGTGAAGATACCTGTGAAGACCTACAAAAGAATGCGCATGGCTGCCTGAAAAGATTGACAAGTGCTGCTGCACAGTCCTTATAAGCATGTTTAACCATTACTAGCAACATATTTATTGCCTTACCAAGTTGCCAACACTCAAGACAATTTCAAAATCTTCAGTCATTGGATAGTGTTCCATGGCCATGAACATTGTGTTCAGTATGATGCAGATAGTGATGCCCAGGTCCACGAACGGGTCCATCACGATGAAGTGCACAAACTTTTTGAATCTGATCCATGGTGCACAGCAGTCCCACTTTAGGAATAAGTCTGCAAACTTGTACCAACAAGGTGGGCATGGTCTTTCTAACTCCTCAAATTCTGAAAGAGTATGAAAATGTAGATTGTCTATTATGCATGCTCTCCAGGTCCACCTTCATGTAGTCTGCTGAAGCATGACAGACCAAAACTGTTTGAATGACCATCAGCCGATCACAGCCAGTCACAGGAGAGAGAACACATTCAAAGTATGCTGGAGAAACTAACATTACATTTCACAATGCCTCTGCAATCCTTAGCTAAAAACTTTAAAACTTTTGTTATAGTTTGGAACTGCCACCATGACTAAGGATCTTACCTTCTACTGTATCGCTTGCAGCACTCGGTTTTCTGTGGTGAGTGGTGCTCACTTCAAGATGTTCTATGCTTCCTTTGGATCCATTTAAATTTGATATCTACAGAAATGCAGCACAGATAATTAAATTTGTAATAGTTTTAACAAAACCTTATACAATCACTATCTAAAAGTAATCCATAAGCAAAAATAAATAAGGTTTTTGCCATAATAATAAACAAATAATACTTTTAATTGAATGATAAGAATTTAACTCTAGAATTTAACTATATTTTAAATTCAATATAAATATTGGCATTAGTAGTTTAAGCTTTTAAGAACATCTCACCTCTAACCAAATATGTGGAAATGTAATTATAAAAAAACTTGCAGTGCAGGTGGATTCAATAAAACTGACACATATCCACGTACCTTGGTGTCCTTGTTGCTTGTGAGTGATGACTTGCTGCCTTTGACCATGCCTTTTTTAAGCTGGTCACAAAAATTAAATGGTCAGTTATGACAGCTGTAATCTGCTGTTTAATGTGCTGTATTTAATGTATAACAAAAGGAACAGAAGTGGACAACCAATTCAAAAGAAAACAAGATATGGATGGATGGGTGGGTGGATGGACAGATGGATAGAGAGATGGATAGATGGATAAATGGGCAGATGAATAGATAGATAGATAGAAACCAGTCTAAATGCTTGGACAAAGACATGCCCATGTAGCTAACAGTGGATTTAACCATTGGATCTTAGCATGATTATGGCACACATGCCTCTGCTTGCTTCTTTAGCTGTTCCAGGATCATTGCATACTCTTCTTCCTTCTCCTTAGCTTCGGCAATGGTGGCTTCATTCTGCTCTGCATATGCCATGGCCACGACAGCCAGAATTAGGTTGATCAGGTAGAAGGACCCCAAGAAGATGACAACCACAAAGAAGATCATGTAGGTCTTCCCTGCTGCCCGAAGAGTCTGAAACATTAAAAAAAAAATTAGCAGGCTATGAAAGATCTATCTCTCAACAATTTAAGTTTCTGGATTATGGATACCAAGATTTTTGGAGAAATATACATTATACTCCTGGATCAAAAAATCCCCAATTTCAAATATCTCAATATGATGTATCATTCCAACAATAGGGACTTCAATGACATTGCATTCAAATACATAGACTTTAATATGAACTTGGTACCCCACTGCAGATAAAACAGCTTCCACTGCTCTTGTTTGAGTATGTCTGTGGGAATTTGGGCCCATGAAGGCCTTTTATCGCTCCAGAAGACATTTTATGACTCAATAGTTCAATCCGCCATCATCTACAATGTGGTCTACTGGGGAAGCAGCACCTCTGCTGAGGACAGAAAGAAGCTGGAAGTCCAGCTGTGTTCTAGGATTACATCTGAACGCAGTGGGGGTTGTGAGAGACAGGAGAATGGTGCCCAAGCTGTCATCCCTGTTGGATAATATCTCACACCCCATGCAGGAGTCTTTGACAGCACTGAGCAGCTCCTTCAGTGACAGTGCCGCATCCACAGTGTATGAAGGAGATTTCCTGAAGGTCTTTCAGTCCAGCAACTGTCCGACTTTACAACAAACACCTTGCAGTTGACCCCACACATACAAGAAATACAGACATCCAAACACCATGGACTGTAAATTTCTCTTGTGTGCAGTATTATTCTTGTGTGCAATATTTCTCTTATATTGTGCAATATTGTGCAACATGTACAATTTTTGTATTGAAATACTACTGTGCGCAATGTGCAATTTGTCTGGTGCATTATTTCTGTTTTTGTCAATGGGTGCTGCTACCAAACACATTCTAATATGTACTTGTATATACATCCACACTATTCATACACATACTATTTGAATATGAATATATATCCAATGTGTACATACATACATATAGGCCCCAGTGGCCATCCTTTTCTGTACTGTTTTGTTGTTTGGGACTTATATTATGATGGCTGAGCAGTCTTATATTTGTTTACATCATGTGTTTCAGCTGTCTGGTTATTTAAGCTCAGTGTTTGGTATTTTGTTTTGCTTGGTGTGGACCTTAGTGTCAGTCCATCATGATAGATGGGTTTACTCTACTATCTCTTTTGGTTTGTGTTTTGAGTTCTGTAGGCCTTTGTGCCTGTCTGTTTTGGTGTAAATAAAAGTAACAGAAAGATGGAAGTCTGCATAGGCTCCTTCCCTCACTGCCTTGGAGATCTGGAGGATCATGACAGATGGACCAAACCACTAAGGTGCAGCAGACAGGGCTATGAGCTTATGGAGAAATGGGGTTGTGCATGCAAGCTGAATCCAGCCGAGGGGTGGACCAACGAGGACAAGCCAGTTATCTATTGCCGAGTTGCTGGGTGGTGGGAGTTTTGAGGACAAGGAGGAGGACTCTGGCTTCTGGAGTAGCAGGTGGATGGACGAGTCCATGATTTTTTGTCTGGAGCGTGTTGTGGAGCCCCTTGTCTTCAGTTCGTCCCACTGTGCCTCGTGAGACAAGCACCAGACAGGACAAATAAGCCTAACTAGCCCATAGTTGAAAGCTTGCTACAGAAGTGGCAATGTCTATCAGAACATCTGTGCCACATGGACATAGCTTCGAGAAGCAGGGGTTAATTACAGGCTAATCCCTGTGTAGAAAAGACTATGGACATTTAACTGGTAGGTTCTCTGTTATGTTATATGCCAGTGTACTTCCCCCTTTATCCTCCGGGGGCGCTCTTATTCTGATGACGTCAATGGTGTGCTCGAGCTGCGCCGAGAGCAAGGAG
>JBBMFX010000134.1:897247-919531 GCA_037832545.1 Rhabdalestes septentrionalis | reverse complement strand
GAGAGAGAGAGAGAGAGAGAGAGAGAGAGAGAGAGAGAGAGAGAGAGAGAGAGAGAGAGAGAGAGAGAAAGAAAGGGAGAGAGGGAGAGAGAAAGAGATAACATGCCCTTGTACTGTCATATTTTTTTAGCCCACTGTAAACACACAACCTGATTAGGACAAATTCAGAGATCAGGATTCAAAGTCTCTCATCTCTCCAGTTTAAGCATACTGTCCCTCCTTCGCCCCAGGGCTGCATGCGTGAGCCCAAACACACAGCCTGGACCCCAAATCTCAGAAGACAGGGTTGCTGTAGCCATAAGAAAAATAAAACATTCACTGACTGTTCCTTTACCTTCTCCACTCAAACAGAAATTTCCTCTGAGCTGCAGTTTAAACCCAAGCCTTAGTCTTCTTTCGAGAACGTCTTTCCCAGTCTTGGAGGCAGCTGTTGCCTGAGCTTGGGAGTCTCAGATGAAACCTGAGAGCTGCCTCAGGTACGGCCATGACTCTGGCCAAACTGGAGACACGCTGCCAGACGCACTCGCACTTGTGTGTGTGTGTGTGTTTGGGGGGGGGGGGGGTTTAGTGCTGTTATGAAAACTTAATCCATGACAGATTTCAGACACAGTAGCAGCGTCCACACCAGATAACCTTCAGCAACACACACCTTCACACAGACACTGTCCCAGTTCTTAGTGAAGCACAAGTTTTAAAGGGTTACAGATGGGTTACAGGGACATGTCCTTGAAACTCATTGGGGTTTTTTCCCCCAACCAACAGTTAATGCATTTTCTCAGGTCTTTCACTGAATGCCACTTATATTAAAGACTACAGGTTCACTACTGTAAATACCACTACAACTACAACTACTAATACTACTAATAATAATCATCATACTCATAACAGAAGAAGAACTGTGTTTTTTGTTATTGTTACTATGTACAAAAGTAATTGTTTATTATGTTTAAAAAAAAAGTAAGTTCATTATGTTATAGCAAAATTGACAAGTAAAGAAATTAACTTTCTTCTTCTTCTTTTCATAATTATTAGTGTTGTTATATTGTTGTTTGTTTCTAGGCCCATGTAAATACACGGTGCTCGCATGAGGCCCAGTCCAGGACATTTTCAGCCCTGTCCAAACATGGCAAGATGTGCAGCAGCAATGGAAGCTGAGCAGGGTTCATTTATGACACATACTGAAAGGTAATCAATGCATTTTTTACATAGTGTGTGCTAATTTATGTGTACTGGTTTGAAGGGTCTCACATACCCTCTCACGTTGTGGTCTGAGAGGCACCTAGGTGCTGTTTACCCCACCAAATACTGAGAGTAAGGATGTGATGTGGTTTACACGTGGCCCTGAATTGCTGTCTGTGTGTTCTGTCAGGATTCCGAATCATATAAGCTGTAGGTGTTTATCCTCACATTATTTCAGCCTAATTAAATTGAAGGCCAAGATAATCTTACCACGTACCATAGTCTTACTATGTGAAATATCCTTCTGATCTAATAATGATCTCTAGTACATGCAACCACTATTTGTGTTACCAGCATTGTGTGTATAGTATAGTAGATTTTTATTGAATTTTATTGAATTGATTTTGACTTTATACTGTTTTTGTCTCTGTGTTTCTGTGTGACTGTGCATTCATAACATGAGCAGATTCCTCCGGGATCAATAAAATGTCTGATTCTCTTTCAAATTCAGATAAATCATACTGATTACAGCACTTGGCTTCTATAGAGATTGTATATCACTGAGCAACTGAGTGGAGCCTGTAGTGAATGCAAAATCCAAATGATGGACATACAGGCTTAAACAGTCTTAAATTCATATTATTTCTACCTCTGCATGGGCCTTTCTACTTTTCCTCTCACAATTCAATGATCATGGCCTTAAGGCCTGCCTGTCAGAAATATAGCCAGTTTTATTTTGATATCAGGGTAAATCACATTCTGAATGTATTGTATGGTCAGAAGCATTTCATGTCAAACACAATCCATCCAGTTTGGATTCAGTGCATAAAAATTTATTGTGTTGAGAGTGGTTAGATATGTCCTAAGTGTCCCTTACCAAAAACACCTTTGTAAAACCATATGGCCTACCCGTGCCCCCTCTGAGTCTAAGGTTTTGAGTGTAAGACTGTTTCTCATGTCTGCATCCCAATCAGAAGCATATTTTTCATGCTCTGTAATGGCAAAAAATTCACAATCGTGAATCTCATCATTTGTTTTTGGATGTCTGAGGAGGAAAACAGGATGTCGCATGAATAGAAACCATTGTTTCAGCAGTGCACATCTTTAAGCTCCCTTTTCATGCACTGAAAGCGTTCTCACATTATATTCATAGAGGAGAAATTTTTCAGATTCAATTGGGGCATCAGATTTGAGTGGTTTAATACAATTTAGCTGTCTGGTTCTTGCGCGGATGTTTTGTACTTTGGTTATTGAATTATCTGGACATTTGAATATATGTGAATTTTTCAAAGTCTAAATGTGTGTTAGACCATGAATGGTGGACCGAGACGAGCTCTCAATGCTAATGTTATTTAAACAAAAATAGTAAAAATCTTCAAAAGCCTGTTTCCTTTCCAGAAAAAAAAAATGCAACAAAAAGTGGGATATTTGTACCTATTTACTTTAGTTGTTCGACCATAGTCACTTTTGATGCAATATCAATCACATCATTTCATATGCACTTTACAATGTCCGGTTATCCTGACAGAAGATATTCAATTGGTGGAATGGAATCTCAGCAGATAATTTTATTAATATAATCAAATAAATCTTTTGCTAAGAATATAATTCAAACATTAAATGTGTTAGAAGGCAAGGGTAAAGGGCCAAACATCCAAAACAAGCAAATATTTCATTAGAATGTCAATAATTACGTATTTTTTAGTTGTTTGAGCCCGTTATGAGCCTGCCTCACTTAAGATACCTTAAATAACCTATAGTATGTGTTTAAGGGGGATTAAAGTAAGGTCCTGTTGCTTGACACCAAACAGTAATGATTTACAACCGTCACTTTTAATAAAGGTGAATCCAAATACGAGTCGGTGGCATTCATGGTATTGCATGTGTCTGTAAAAGTTACTGTTGAAATATTACTCCAGAGCACGATTCCAGAAAGAACCTGTTGATTCCACCTGCTTCAAACACCTGTCCTTTTATCTTATCTGACCAGCATGACAGCACCACCCACTGGCTAGTAGTGGAAACAAATTTTAGACATAGATCCCTCCTGCCCTCTGAAATGCATTCATTTCCAAATGCATTTATGTAGGTCTGATTGACAATTTGGACATTTTCTATGTCCATAAAATAAAACGGAGAATCATTTTATATTATCCTCATAATATTCCTATCAGGTTATTATATACAGTTTATGCATTCTGGTGAGAAGCTCCTAACTCTGCCAAGTGTTGGTTTTCACAACTCTGTTTAAGGACATATAATTAAATACATATATTTAAAAGAAATAGTGTATTTTGTATGTGCGTGTGTGTGCGTGTGTGTGCGTGTGTGTGCGTGTGTGTGCGTGTGTGTGCGTGTGCGTGTGTGTGCGTGTGTTTGTGTTCCAGTTAATATAGTCCATATAAAAAAATTCTATAATATAGACCAACATCACTTGGAGGATGAAGGGTAGCATGTTTTCTCCACATGATGTGAAACAGCACTGTAATTTGTTTACTGCCTTTTTGGGTTGAACAGACTTGGAGCAGAACATTAACTACCAAATCAGCTAATAGGCACAGTTAAACTGAGCTCTGCTGTTTCCTAATAAAACACAACTATGGTGGAATCTTTAAACTGTATTTTCTCACTTGTCAGAGATGTCAGATTTTGATTTCTGATGGCCAGAAATACATTAATAATAATAATAATAATAATAATAATAATAATAATAATAATAATAATAATTTAATTTAATAATATATTTAATTTAATCTAATGAGGATCTTGAAGGTTTGCCAAGGCTTTCTCAAGGCTTTGACTCCTTTCACTGGTCATAAAACTGAAGGTGAATTCTGCCCTCTTGTGGCAGTTAGTGGGCATTTATAAGGCAACCACATTTTGAACAGCAGACCTATGATCAGGTTTTCCAGTTACTAATGTAAAGATCATTTATTTATATTTATTGATTTACTGATTTACTCTTTATGCAGATGTAAAGAAGTGTCTTGCATTTTCTAAACATTTGCATAAGTGGTCTTTGTGTTTTTAGGGAATACTTCAGCAGTTGCCAATGTAGTTCTTGTTTGAGGTGTTTGGAATCCAAATGTATCAATAGTCATCTAACTTTTTCTGAAAAAATATCACCAAAACTTAAACTACATTCAGGATTGCATTGTCATTAATGTGGCACAGACTTGTGGTTTAAGAGCCAGTATGAATTGCTGTGAGCTTTTAAAACAAAGCACCACAGTGTAACCGAGCACTTCAGGCACCTATTTAAGACAATAAGCACATTGCATGACAGGTGTGCAATGCACTATGTACTTTTCCTCCATGATGGATTTCAGGCCAAATCCTTTTCAAAACAATCCCAAACAAGTGTATCAATCTTATTATTATTTTGTGAAATTCCTTTCTGTTAGGGAGCTTTTGAATACATTAAGGACATCTTCAGACATCTGGTTTTATTCACCACCATTGTCAACAAATCTGAGTCAGTACATTTTTCTAAAGTGGAGCACTGCACTACGGAGCCCCTAAAGGGACATGGGTGATTTTTCTGTATCTGGTGCGCACCAGATACTAATTAGTGAGCACCACATACTAATTGGTGTGCACCAGTTACTAACTGGTGAGCACCGTACTGCACACGTAGCACATTCTTAATTGTTAATTTTAAACATTACATTACATTACATCCCGAGTGTTGAGTGGGGGGGTGGGGGTGGAGGGTGTACTTTCTTCTTTTGCTGAGGATTGCTGCGACATTCGGTGGCCCATCTACTGTTGATTACTGTGCTCAATGGGAAAAATAGAAAAAATAGATTTTCAACCTGAGAAATGGGAGGTGTGACGTGAGAGCGTGTGAAGACAGTCAGATGCGTGTGTCTCACGCTCATCGTGAGAGTTGGCAGTCCTGTAAACACACCACTGCACACAGTGTAAACAGCACAAAATTCCTCCTCTGCATTTAACCCATTCACCAAATGAAGCAGCGGGCAGCCATAAGTCACTGTGTGAGGGCAGTACCAGGGAGCAGTGTGTGGGGAGTGTACCGGGAAGCGGTGTGTGGGGAGTGTACCGGGGAGCGGTGTGTGGGGAGTGTACCCAGGAGGTGTATGTTGGGAGTGTACCGGGGAGCGGTGTGTGGGGAGTGTACCCAGGATGTGTATGTTGGGAGTGTACCGAGGAGCAGTGTGTGGAGAGTGTAACGGGGAGCGGTGTGTGGGGAGTGTACCAGGGAGCAGTGTGTGGAGAGTGTAACGGGGCCCGGTGTGTGGGGAGTGTACCAGGGAGCAGTGTGTGGAGAATGTAACGGGGAGCGGTGTGTGGGGAGTGTACCGAGGAGCAGTGTGTGGAGAGTGTAACGGGGAGCGGTGTGTGGGGAGTGTACCGTTGAGAGGTGTGTGGGGACGGTACCTTATTCAGGGTACCTCACAGTTATCTAACGGTCTGGGGGATTGACCCACGACTTTCTCATCGCTGAGCGAGTGCCCTAACCACGCGAGCGTGTGACCGGGTTTCCCGATTACAAATACAAAGTATTTGTCCGGAAACGGTATTCATAAAAACATTGTGCATTTCCGAATACCGCAGTCGGATTCGGCCCATATATAAGTAAACACACACACACTAAAGCACATTTACACACAAATGCTTTCACAAAAATGGCTGCAGTGAATGTATAAAATTTTGGTTGGGCCAGAGAAGAGGGCAGTAGAATAAACTTACATTAGCTTCAGTCGGAGTGCAGTCATCTGTAGACAGAAAAAACAACATTGGAAACCCTTCAGGCAAGTAAGTTATTGGTGATTCTTGCATGATCGCGAGCTCAGCTCCCTGCAGAGCTACTAACAGATGGAACATATTACATTCTAATTATATTTACTTTACAGTTTGATTTTTATATAAGCATCCAAGAATCAGAAATAGAAGTTAATGTTTATGTACAGTGCTATGCAAAACCTGAAATAATATTTTGTAAATGTTTTGATGAGTAATGAGGTTTTATCACATTAATATTATTAATTAATAATAAACATACATTAATACTTATACTAACATTATTAATACATTTAACTAAAAGTTTAAGTACAAATAACATTATATAGTAAACATTGATTTTCTGGACAGTCTATCAATAGTTATTTGGAAGGTCAGTATTACTTGTAGTTACCATCAGAAGCTCAATCAGGCTTTCACTGGAATAAATCAGGAGCTGATGAGAGAAATTCACATGTTCACACACACATTTGCAAAACAGTGGGGAAAAATCTGGAGATAAACCTTTGTTTTCCAAACTATATCACAAACTATTCTTTTTACAAACAAAACAAATCCTGATTATTTTTACTGCTTTCTTCTTTATTTGCATTTGTTCTAATTTTAACTTTGCTAGAAGAAATTCACATTAAACTATCACTTGTAATGTTGGTGAGAAATCAGCAAATTGACCAGAAGTCTTCACTCAGAATAAAGGCTTTAATTAAAAAATATATATATTTAGCAAAAGGGAGAAGAGAATTATGACTGGAGTGACGATACTTCCTGCTTCACAAATGTCTTTCAAATACTAATGTTTAGTCTCTGCCAGTTGTACGTCATGGGGACACTCCAGGCGCAGGTGACTACAAGACAATTCTAGCATAGAATAGAGGAGATGCTGATGTTATGGCGATAAAACCTGCGCCTCGAACATTTAAGGCCTTATACAAGACCACCATCTAGCCTCATATAAAGATAACTCAAAATAAAGAACAAATACATAATCATACACTAAATATATGGATTTTCCCCCTTAGAATAGGACAACCAAATCAAAGATCAAATACAAAATCAAAAACTGAACATATTGTCTTTTACCTTAAGGATATATTAAGAACTGATTAACATGATTACTTTTAAGTATACGTTTAATTTCCATTACACACTTTTGCTCAGCACTGCATTTCAGTATAATAAGCAGTCAATATTATCAGCAGTCAAGTAGCAGGGAAGGACTGCACGGAGGAATGCAAAAAAGAGCAACAATATTATAATTTACAGGACGTGACAAAAAACAGCACAGCTGACAATTAATAAACAATAGCAGGGCCTAGTAAAGCCTTTCCCTGTTACATGATTCTATATGATTCTGTGTCCCCCTCAGACCTCAGCACCCCCCTCTGACAGATGATGTAGTGATGTATAACTCATACTACTGTTTTAGGGTCTAAAAGATTTATTTTTCACATCTTAAATCAAAAACCTGAACATAACATGGCACTACATTTACTGTTTTTCTCTGTCTATGCCTCCAGTTCATGCGAAGTTTAATGCTTTTATGCAATTTTGTAAAAATACACCATGCATATCCCTCTAAATGTGTAATAATAACTAGTTGATTCCTTATCGTTTTTGTTTGCAAAGCAGTTAAAGCAGTTGGAAAGGCTGTGAGGCGGGGAAAGACCCTAACCCTAACCCTAACGATCACCATTAAATGCTGATACTTACGGTGTAATGCACTTGTAATTAAAATTCCTGGGGTAGTGAAGCGTTGTACCTACCAAGAAAAAAAGGCCTAAAGCATAATCGTAGCACATTTTTGAATAGATTTTATGTTGTGATAGCTGCACAAAACGTTGTGAGATCTGGTTGGACAAGAACTCATTTTATCCCTGGATTCACTTTAAGTGATTTACACACAGCCTGTTAGATTTACAAGCTTTAGAGAAGTATTTATCCCAAGTGCTGATAAGATCTTGGTTCAGAAGAAGAATTATATTGGAACCTCCAGCAGGGCCCATTTTGGACATTGATTCCAACATTTTATCATAACCATTGACTTTTGGGAAGAAGTTTTGTCAAAACAAGCGTGCATTACAAACTTTTGCCAGTGTGCCAACAAGATCAGAAACAGAATTCCAAAAAGGAAATATATTCAATGCTCAAAAATCTATTTAAAGCACATCTCTTGAGGTTTCTGGAGACTGGAGTGACTCCAAAATTACTTTCAGCAGGAAGGAGAGAGCTCACTAAATGGCAGACTCGCCTCTTTAAATGTTTTTTACAGGATGGCTGCCACAAACATTTGTTTGACAGCTTCCAAGGGGTAAAGTAAGGGTGAGCAGTAAGCAGCTGTATCTTCCAATAAAACTAAGACCACACTGTGCTTATTCTTCACTGCCCCAGCCTGGTTTCTCACTGCCTACACTCTCTGTAACATGAAGCATGAAGCACTTCCCAGATGAAACTTGCTCCTGATTATACTGTCAGACTGATCTTGCCCTGATTGTTGCTTCTAGCCCTGGTTTTCCATTCACAGTTTGACATTGGAACTGGATCTTGGTCATAGAAGCCAAAGTATTGGGCAGTTGGTGGTCTGGTGGCTAGGGAGTTGCACCTGCAATCAGAAAGTGGTGGATTTGAATCCCAGGACTGCCACTGAGCAAAAAACAATCCCCATACACTGCAAGCAGTTTACTCCAGGGTCGATACATTATATAGAAAAAATAATATTTTGTGTATGGTTTAAAGGAAAGCCCTTGTAAACAGGCCTGCATCTTTACCACTGTGAGATGAAGAACACCCACAAATATCCTCTGTCCCACCACTGTTGGCACAAAGAAACCTTAACAACAGTGCTGTTTTCCCATCCTCATCATCATAGTGACAACAAAATGCAGACATGCTAATACTCCCCTCTGGGAGCAATTGAAGGTTCTGCCCTGTGGAGCACTGGCACTTTGTGCCTCAGCCTCCAGACCTTATATGGATCATGACAGGATCTCAGATATGCTTAGTCCATCCCTCTACTCCTGCCGGAGGGATCTAGAGGTGAGTATAAAACCTATTTGTGATCATTCCTAGCTGTGTTCATTCTTAGCGCCTCTCTGTAGCTCGCCCTCACTCTAACTAGCCAGAAAAATACATGGCTCCCAAAAAAGCAGAGCCCAAAAAAGAGGCCACCAAGCCAGCTCTCCCTCAAGAACCAGAGAGGTCCAAGGAGCCAGACTTTGACCCAAAGAGCGTCTCGGTGAGTATTTTAGGTTGGTGTCATTGTCTGGATGTCTAATTGCCCTTCAGCCATTAGCATTACCAATAAACTTCAATGAATTGATAATTAATATAAGGGACCAGCTTATTGTCATTAATCAGTCTCCTAGCCTGATACCAGTTTAGGTAATTTTCACAAATTCTACGTTTAAATTCGGTCTATTGGGTTGACTACATTGACTACATTGATCGCCTTCCACAGTTTCATTGCTCGTTGTTCTTTTGTCCAATATTTATAGGTTTACTAATGTGAACGTAATCAGTTTCTTTCACTTTTTAGTGGTCTGTTTTGATAGCATCACTCATGCCATGCTTTCCTCATAAACCCATCAGTCAATTCATTAACAGTTCAAGGCACACTAACATGCATTTTCCACTGCCAGAAATAGCACTAAATGAGTTCTCAAATTACTATTGCTTTCACAATGACAGTAGGAACTGACTTTCCCAAAATATGAAGTACCAAGGTTGAACAAGAATGAGAAAGGGATATAAAAAACATTTAATGGCAAAGTAATTAAATGAATACATTTTATTCACTTTAACCCAGCATGTCTGAGCAGCATGGTGGAGGTCCACCTGTCTTTCCATTTGTTGTTTGTGGTCTTCCACATGGTTCATGTTGATCTGCCTAAAAGCTCCCCTGTTGAAGCTTAGCGTGCCTCTGATCCAATCTTATCTGCATTCTACCCCAGGAGACAGCAGGAGGATGGGGTTTCACAGTGATTCCCCTTGTCCTGGAGAGGGTTTCCGATATTCTTAGATCCCATAATGAGTCAAGGAGAATAGCAATAGATGACATTATTGTAATGATCCCAAATAGTCCTTTACTCCACAGTGCTCCACTGCTGAGTGGAAATGGACAGTTTGGAAAAACTCCAAACTCAGCATGGGCAGATTTCTCCTGACTAGTGCTTGGAACCATTTATGTTCAGAAAAGTATAAGAAGATTATGAATCATATACTTCAAATAAAACATCGCCTGGCAAAAATTATGAAATTGTTTTGTAGCAAATTAACAAATCATAAATCTAACAAAAAATATAACAAGTTATATTGAATCATTTTAACAAATGCCATCTTTTTTCCCCAGAAACATAAACATATACTTTCGTCTACTTAAAAAAACTTCCCAAGGGTGTATGGTCGCCTTATCAAGAATGTATGGGAATATTATATACCTTGTGCTATAAATAAAACAACCCGTAAGAATCAGAAAACTTTAGAAGGAATTGCTTATGTTATGACTGCACAGACACACAGAGATGATAGATCCAGAAACAGAGACAAGAACAATCAATTTTAAATAAAATCAAATACTCAAAATGAAATACACTAATCTATGTACACAAATGCGGGGGTATTAATACTATAGACAACTTACTTACAGGTAAGTGAATTACTAATAACACAAAAGTGGTTAGGTGTTGTTTCGATACCGAATCTGTTAGTGGACATAACAGTCATCTGTAGTATCAGCAGTTTTGGCATAAGAAGTGATAACTCCACATGGTAAAAATACGGCCACGTTTTACCACCTGATAAGAAAATTCCTTGATATTGAACATGGTATGACTATTGCACATTATAAGATAATAATGGAATCACCGCACTTAAGAGAATGTTCTCCCAGCAGTTTTACTTCCTAGCAAATAAAGAAATAAATGTTACAAATCTCAGTTATGTCATAAAATGGACTTTAATAATCTGGTTTGGTTAAATATAACTTAAGACAAACTTGAATATTATGTGGCACAAACCTGTATATTGACTGATGCGGCAATGATCATCTCCTCATTATCTGATTATCTACCATTCAGACCAGGTCATAAATGTGTGGGCAGATATGAAGTTTTGTTTTGCCAGTCTTACTTATTTGTGGAAAAAATATGCCATTTATTAAACTGATGTAGTATCATTTGTTAGAGGTTCTTTAGTCAGAATATTTTTTTAATGACTTGTAATTTGTTTATATGCTATGAAACTAAAATGTTGGGTGAAAGTCCTCTCAGTGTGGTCAATTTTTAATGTGAAATTCCTCTGGTTCCAAGCACTAGCCAAGAGACAACACCACATATAACAACACATGAGTTTTAACTAAGTAACTCCCAACAGTGCATCTCCATTCAGCAGGGCTCCATGAAGAGAACGGGACTGCTCGGGGTCATTCCAGTAAGGTCATCTACTGCTATGGTCCCTGACTCATTCCAGGAACTAGGGATAAAGGGTTGAATCAAGAAAGCATGCTTATTTTTTTGTAAAGATATGCCCATTTGTATTTCACTTTTGGTGTTTTCCCTTTCCAGATTGCGTTTACCCCTGATCAGATTGAGGGTAAGTATGTATTCAACCAAATAAAGCAATCTATTACATTCTTGGTAATCTTTAATCAAGTTTCAATTTTCCCCAATGGCGTTACAAAATGCAATGATGTAAAAAGTATTACAGAGTTTACTTTGGGGGTGGGGTCACCTTTTCTTAGTAAATGAACCAATTAACTTATCAACTCATTAAACTACTGAATAAGTCTTGAAATGTAAGCAAACTGTTTAAGTACGGTAATACATTAATCCCGATATATCCGTCATGTTGGTTTGGCCAAGGAGGATGCAAATGCAAGAAACCTCAGAAACAAAGTGTTTAATAGAAATTCGGAGCAAAAAAGTTTGTTCAGTGACCTCCAAAAGAAACAAATCTACGAACTGAAATGGTGTTTTAAAAGAATCAAGGTCCTTTCCCTCTTCCCAGGTCCGGATAGAACTGTCATGCTCAGTCGATCTGCAGAGCCAGTCCCGATGCATTTAAAGTGTTCCTTTTCCTGGAGCCCAGTATACAAAAGCTTCTCGTTTAGCGGCAGATTCAAAGGGCTGGCAGGCCAGGCAGCTCAACCTGAAAACAGAGGACAGACAGACAGAGAGAGGGGGGGGACAATAACTGTCCAGTATGATCATTTTTTTGGAAGCCTCAGCTTTAGCTCCCCGTGCATGGTCCACAATCTGTCTGCCACCCGAGGCACGAGCCGGAGAGGAGAGTATTTGGTAGAGAGTCTAGTGGCGTTCTCGCTCCCGACAGTGATTGAACTAATGCTAGACGCTCACTGGAGCGCGTCTGAGGCTTGATGATGGGTGACCGCACACCAGCCTTCTGGATCAGCCAACTTTTCTGTTCACACGAGGGAACCCGACACGGACAAACAATCAAAACACAGAAATAATGAAATCTAAACAAGACTTAACACAAACAAAAATGAGAGACAAGTGAGCCCCTTAACTGGTGCTTGACGCGCGGGGAGGGAACCGAGTAGGAACAGCTGGGCTGCCAGGCACTGGACTCAGACACAAAACAAACCTTGACGTGCCACACACATGTGACTGGACTTGTGTAGACTAGAGCTCTGGTGACGTGGGCCGCTGGGTGCGTTGCCGAGGCGGCCCAGACAAATCAAGCAGGCCAAGATCCAATATCCAGATGACAATATCCAGATCCAAAAAGTTACAATTATTTCATTTATTTTCTAAAAACTTAATTTATTTAAGTAAAGGGAACCTTTACTGAGGAACCTACTCACTGTTCATTGAACATTTCATGCAAATCACTGTATTTACTTGTTTAAAATGGACACTGAAGAGACCATTTTTGCTCACTTATTTAAACTATCTTTTGGAAATGGTTGTTTTAAGTACTTGATGTGTGGTGGGGTCTGTGCATCCACACTGAGTTTCTAAATACACATACAGAATGGATCTTTTTGTCAAAATGAGATGGATGCTTGAATGGTTCTGAATTTAAGACTGAACTTAGTGGCCAAGTTTTTTGTTTAGATTGACCACAAAGTAATGTATTTTTTGTTATTCTTTATGTAATGAAGCTGTTTATTACTGCATGTTCTCAGGCCTCAAAAAGAAAGTAAAATCAACAACATTTTTGTTGGATAATACAATTATTGTTGATTACATGTTGAGAGTATGCTAATAAACTATTGCAACAGAATAAATTCAATCTTTGCAACATGTGTGGGTCTGGTAAATAAATGTCATGTTTCTAAAAACTAAGAAAATGGATTTATAGCATTTTGGAAAAGACTCCTAATGCTGCATTCATCAACATCTGTAACATGAGTCACTGTGGATACAAGCATCTTTATATATGTAATTGTATATGCACATATACATTCAGTTTAGTTACATGATAGTTTAAGTAAATGTAACTGAATATTCAGAAAAAGATAAGACTTAAATGCATTAGCTGAGTGTTTTTTTCTGCCCAAACAGAGTTTAAGGAGGCCTTCATGCTGTTCGACAAAACCCCCAATGGAGAAATGAAGATTTCATATGCCCAGTGTGGTGATGTCATGAGGGCATTGGGTCAAAACCCCACCAATGCCGAGGTCATGAGGGTACTAGGCAAACCCAAAACTGAAGGTCAAAACCACTGTTTATCAACATCGGTTATAAAATATTTATTTATTTATTAAGTTAACTCACTAAAAGTACTGTTCCATAGATATACAGGAACTGTGTTGTACATAAACTTTACCAAGAGCTTTGATTTTCCAGGGTATTTAGCAAAGCAGTGTTGTTTCTGACTCAAAGTTTATGACTGGTCATCATCCCAAACCCAAGTCCATGAAGTCAAACCAGCGTACATTTTCAGAGAAAAATGTTGTGTGGTCATTTATTATTTGTAGTCCATTTTGTTTTCTCAGGACTCCTTATCCACCTACAACGAATACCTAACCCAGTTGATTTTTTTTACTGATGATACACCCTCGTGTTTCTCATAGCTTTGAAGATAAATGTGTTAGTGTCATAGAGAACTCCTACTGAAATTTTTATTCCGGCCAGACATTAGTTCTTGTACTTTGTTAGCTTGCCAGTTATATTTTCAACAGGTTTTGCACAAAGAATTAAAATATAAAGGCTTCTTTCCATGTAGCGATGGTAACATTTCGACCAATCAGAAAGCAGTGATGCAGTCGGCTCGGCTGCGGCCTGGTGTCGCCCTGCCGTCAAAAAGCCTATTTATTTGTTATGGGAAAATATTTGTTTACAGTACGATGCGGTTCCTTGTGCCAGTACAAAAAAATCATATGTGTGCTGCATCCAGAATGGACAATCACAGTATGGATGCCATGTTTAAAATAATATATGGTTCTGATTGCCTCCTGTTTTTCTGGCTTTAGAGCTGAACACCAAATTAATGGACTTTGAGACGTTCCTGCCCATGTTCCAGCACATTTCTAAATCCAAGGACCGGGGCACATTTGAAGACTTTGTGGAGGGCTTACGAGTCTTTGACAAAGAAGGAAATGGAACTGTAATGGGAGCAGAGCTTCGTCATGTTCTTCAAACGCTAGGTAAACATGCAGCATGGCTATGGTCATTACCTGGAGTGATGCTGGGCTCATTTGTACAGGTTTCTTTTCGCACTGAAGAATTTCCTATTCCACATTTGTCCATTTCATTATTACAAACTAATAAATAATAGATAAACACAAATACATCCTTTTACTGCTTTTGACAAGGGGTCAACAGCTGATTCAGTGCCCTAAATCTGCTCTACCTGTAGGAGAAAAGATGACAGAAACAGAGGTTGAACAAATTATGGCAGGACAAGAGGACGGTAATGGTTGCATCAACTATGAAGGTAACATCTGTTTTTTTGAGAACACAAACCAACTAGAATTGAATAATGAATTCATAAAAATCAATCTAAACCATATTCATGTACCAACAATATGGCATGTACCTACATTTCCATGCACCTCGCTGCAGGTTAAAAACTTTCTCTCCAACAGCTTTTGTTAAACACATCATGTCAGGATAAATCTCTGAGGTAAGTCTGACAATCTGTTAGCTGTTAGATCCAGTAGCAGAAATGCCATTTTGCTGTTGGACTGAGTTCAGATATCTGATTCTGATTTCTGATCTTTAGGTGGTGGACCCACATACTTTCAAACCAGAGCCACACACATGACCAGTGCCATGTCAGTATCACTACAATGGCCAACAGTGTCCTTGTCAGAAACAATAATGATAAATGGGGGGTGACTAGTTGTGAACAGATGAGCACCAATCTGTGCCTATAATTCTGTGGTCAACAGCCCTTCTCCTGTAGATCTGTTAAGCCTCAACTTGCATCTAATGTGCTGCCCTTTGGACCCAGCATGTGTTCATAGCACGATAAATCTCCAGGACCAGTGTAGGAGACCACTGATCTATATTAAGGACCTAAAGTGGCCAGACAATGAATGTAAGTGCAAGCTAGGGGTTTCAGCATAAAACACTGCAACTTCTGGTAAACATAAAGCGCATATAGAACTGGACTATTGGTGCTTAGTTAAACTGTCTTCCCCCACCATATTTTTTGTTTGTGTATGGCTGATGCTCTGAATAAATGGTCAATATACAACTTGTGATGTGTTCTGGGTAAATTGCAAACCTATACAAACACGGCAATGGTTACAGTCCACAATGAGGTAATGGTGCCACCGTGTGGCTGAAAGGATAACCTTCCTCAACCAGCATGGCAACAGCAGTGCCCGCAACACTTCACAGAATTCCGCTCCAGACCAGCAGGGTCAGATCAAAGGATGGGGGAGTGAGAGGTTTGTGGGGGAAGGTTTGCTATGCATTAACTCACCTTCAACTCACGAACCTTATAAAATACCTGCTTTAAAATTGGGCCTTTTAAAGTCTCTTTATTTCTCCAGGACATAATCTGAAGATGGCACATGTACTAAACAGTGGAACTATACTGTAACTTTAAGACAATAAAAGGAAGATCACTAGTATCCGTCCTGTACATGGTCAAAATGCATATCAGGGCAATAGAGTGACTTTAGACAAAAGTAAGACTTTATGTAGAGCTAAAATTAAAACAGCTGCTACCAACTAAATGCCAACCAGATAGAATCATGCCTAAAAACCAGATAAAGAAATGCCTAAATGCCTTGTGTGAAAATTGCCTCCTCATTCATTGTGGCCTTGTAGCTTTGTACCCACAAAATGCTACGTAGCACAAATGTTCACTGCAAGAAATTTTAAGAGCTGATCAAATGTCTTAAAATAAAATGGTCACTTTTGCAGAGCTGATCAGATTTTCTAAATTCAAAAACTCTTTTTTAAGCCAATTCTAAGGACATGGTGGGGCTTATGTCATTACGCAGCAACTTAATTCCAGTTTTTCTTCTTCTTCTTCTACCTCCTCCTCCTCTTCTTCTTCTTCTACCTCCTCCTCCTCTTCTTCTTTTTCTTCTTCTCCTTCTTCTTCTCCTTCTTCTTCGTCTGCTTTCGGCAGTTCTTGATTAGGGGTTGCCACAGTGGATCAACCATCTCCACCTCTGTCTATCCTCTACATCTTCACTCATGTCCTCCCTCACCGCATCCATAAACCAAGCTTCCTCTTCTCCTTTTCCCTGAAACTCCATCCTCAGCTTCCTTCTCCCAACACACGCAACATCTCTCCTCAGCATCCTTGTGCCAACACACAGTTTCACCTCAGCATTGTTCTCCCAGCACATTCATAGTCTCACCTCAGCATTGTTCTCCCAGCACATTCATAGTCTCACCTCAGCATTGTTCTCCCAGCACACTCAGAGTCTCTCCACAGTTTATGTACAAACCAACGAAATCCCACCTCTCAAACTTTTCCTCCAAAAGGTCCAATTCGAGATGTCTCTCTTATGAAGTCCTATCCTATCCATCTTCGTCATTCCCAATAAAAATCACAACATTTTCAACTCTGCCACATCTAGCGCTGCTACCTGTATGTTGGACAGTGCTACATAAATTAATTCTGCCACTCTTCCCCAGGAATTCCACGACATAAGTCACTCCTGCCACTCGTCTCCACCCGTTTAACGACATAAATCATTACTGACACTCTTCTCCACCCATTCCACCCCACAAATCACTCCTGGCACACTTCTCCCACCACTCCACCACAAAAATCCTTACTGCCAATCTTCTCCACACACTCCAGCCCACAAATCACGCATGGGACTCTTCTCCACCCATTCCACCCTGCCTGCACTCTCTTCTTCCCATCCCTTCCCACCGCACTGGACTGTTGCCCCCAAGTATTTGAACTCCTCCACTTTCGCCAGCTCTACTCCCTGCATCCTCACCCCGCCCTCTCCTTCACGCACAGGCATTCTGTCGTAGCACCCAGAAACTAGAGGTGCACAGGTCACTGGCTCCCAAGCCCGGCTAAACGGGGTGGGTTACTTCAGAAAGAGCATCCGGGGTGAAACTTGACAAGTCAAATATGCCGAGAACATAATAAACACAATGAAACAGTAAAACCAAATGCACCGACACGCCCAGCTAAAAGCGCAGCGCTCCCGTGTCCGCGCGGCCGCCAGCGGTACTGCGGGGCTGTATTAGAGGCGCGCGCGGACGGACGGACTGCAGTCGGACAGATTGAGACTCTGCGTTCACACAGGTAAGAACTCCTCGCCTCTGTTCACACACACGGACCAGCACACACCCATCGGGGACCAAGGACCAGCTGTGTTCCTGTGTCTTCTCAGCCCTTAGAGTCGCTGTTGTTTTGTGTGTGTGTGTATTGAGGGCTGTGTTTTTCTGTCTCTGGGTGTGAATGGACGGACCCGGCTTTGTCACAACCAAAGGATGGCATCACCCTGGCATGACTTCTCTCCCTCTAAACAAGACGTCAGACCGTTTTTTTCCCTAAAGTCTTCCGTACACACGTAAACGTCAGTTATCGAGTAAAAATGTGCTATAAGGAACGTTAAATCAGCTTTCAATATTTTCGCGTTGCCATGACAGTACCATTGCTTCTCTGTGTGCCGAAAGATGTTGGGATTATTTAGACGCTTGTAAGGGCGGTTTAATTTCATTTTTAATGCCCCTATGTATGTTCAGAATGAGTTAAAAGATGACTAGGTGTTAATCCGCTTCTGGAGGTTCGTACATCAGTGGAGATCAGTGGAAGTGATGGCTGTGCCTGCAGTGAGTTGGAGGAAACGTTAAAACGCCGTTATCTGTAATGTTAGTCTGGGCTGGGCAACAGCTTTACAGATATCTGCCAAATAATGGTGTGTTGTTCAGTTTTTATAAGTGAAATCTGACATCTGGTGTAGAAAGCCGGCCTCAGTGATACAGCAGAAGCTCTGTGTGGCTGTAAATCCTGTGGGGATTTGTCCTCGCCTTCCTTTTGTTTTCTGCCATTGCAGACTGCATTAATTCGTGGGGTCTCCGAGGGTCTCAGACTGATTATTTATCAGAGGGTAGGATTATTCTCTGTGTGAAAATGACACTGGCGCAGTATCTGGTGCAGCCGCCGGCTGTACTGTGCAATGTCTGTTTAAGCCTCCTGGACTCTTGTCACTGCAACAAAACGATTTTCATTCATTTAACAAATAGCACATCCAGCCAAGCAGATGGGGCAAATCGTGCCTACATTATTCGTTTTTCGCTCTAAGAAAAAGAAGCATCTATATTTTTCTGTATTAACCACGTGTGGGCTTTGTCTGTGGGGATTTCTGTATAATCCGTGTTAGAAATGACCCCCACAGTCTTGGCTGCTTTTTATTGCTTATCTGAGGGTATTTAGCCCACTCTGTTGCATCCCGATTAAACAGTTTCTAAAACGTGTATTCGCGCCCTTTATCTTTTCTACGCGACTTAAATTCGTGTAAATCTTTCTTTTTTCTCTCCCGTTTTCTCCATGGCGGACACACCTTCCCCCCCAACCCCCCTCCCCTCTGTCGCCGGAGCTGCCTTTTCCCTGCCTTTTCCCTTCGTCTTATGTTCATTCTGAGTATGATCAATATGCACATGTCATTTTTAAGAATGTGTGTCGACATTAAAGCAACAAATAATGCTGTTAATAATATGTCGAGTGGATGGAGTGCGTGTGTGTATGTGTGTGTGTTCTTGTCTCCCTCCACGCCCTGCTTTTCTATAAAGCATGCTATCCTCATGCTGCATGTGGAGATGCCTCACAACTGACTGCACAGTATAGACTCGAATATGCTGGATTAGTGATCAGAATGGTCAACGAGCCTGTTAAGCATTTGTGATCAGTTAAGGAGTGTCTGGATGTATAAAAAGCCATGTTGTTTAAACTGCCATTCTTAAGTCAGATTTTAATTGAGTTAAATACCTTGTTTAAGCAATGACTCACATCTGACTGTACAATACTCTTATTAACATGCTATCAGTTAGATACCGGATAGATAAAATGTCATGTGTTGAGCATCTGTCTGCATGAAATTGACAGAAATAAAGACCAGGCCTCTAAGTCATTCTACTTTTCACATACAGCAAATGCCATGTGACCTGCTATTTTTTCAATGTAAGACAGAGTTTCTATATGATTGCTGAGCGTTTCGAATATGAACTTCAGGGATTGATTCATATCATAATGTAGGTCCTCAACCCAAACCACACTATTCCCCAAAGTCCTGCCTGGTAAGAATCTGCGTTTTCCTATTACCCCCTTGTATAATGCAATTACACATGGCAATTGAGGAGTGCTGTAGTACATGTCAGGAAACCTAATTCACTTTACTGACCGTGCAGTCTCACGTTTGTCAGCCATTCCTGTGTCATTAGTTCTCGTGATTGTGATTCTTTTAGGGCTAGGGTAGTAGAAGCTTAGCACAGAGCTGGTAGGGTCAATAGGCCTCTGCTTCCTGTTAGGATGGGCAGAACAGACACCCATATGGCGGGGTGGATGCAACAGCATGCCATTTTCTGAAGTGAATTGAATGAATTGCATAGACTAAGTGCTAATTGAAGCTGTAGGCTGAGCGGTGCTGCCCCTGGCCCCCTCCACAAGACATCCTGCTAGGCTCATTAAAAATGGATGCAGTGCAAAAAAGAATTGCTGCAGGTTTTGAGTGAGTGGCTTTAAAGGGGAATTTGACAAATTTTGTTTAATATCTGTATAATTCAATGATTAAGATGGTAAAAGGCATTTAGAGAGGTGTGATGAGAAGTAAGTAATTCTAGAGGAGCTTAAAATTGTTGCAAATACATTGCCTAATGTTTGATGTTTTGTAATAATTTCACAATAAAAACTATGACAAGATTTAAAAACAAATGGATGATGGGGATGCGTGGTTTTGTAACAAAAAGTGGTACACAAAGAAATTCTTTTTTTTTTTCAGTTATACTATTTTTCTATTGTCTGGGACAGTATTTTAATAGTTATATTTCCATATAAAGCAGTAGAATGCTCAAAACAATGTTTGTATTTGTTAATATTGGAAGAAGACAAGGCAGCTTGATAGCATTATAGCATAAGTAGCTATATTTTGTCTGTGAGAAAAGGATGACCCTCCTCCCCTCCCTTTTTATTCAGTGTGATGTTACAAGCCAGTTTGGGTGTCTATCAGCTGAGGTAACTAAACAGTTGATATCTCGAAGGAAGCAAATGCTGGGTGAATAAGAATTAAGTGTTAATAAATTGGGAAGTAATTTTGGTAAGATCATTCAGACACACACATACACACACCCGTACACACACACACACACACACACACACACACACAAACACACTCACATACATACACACATACATTTGTGAGTTGTACGATTAGGTAATGAAAGGCCTGTATTTCAAACTATACCATTAAAAGCTATCTTGATCCACACATTGCCTCATGAAATGGACTCAGATGAAAATCGTACTGTTGTCATTTACTCCATTGGACCATCTGCACACACATGCTGCTCTAAATGCCAGCTGGCCTTTGGGTAGTACCTGCAGTGCACTCAGACTTGATGTTTGTTCATTATAATGACATGATGCAGTTTGTAGTTTTGGTTAGTGATGTGTCTGAAATGAAAACAAATCTGATGACCAGCACATATAAAACTCCAAATCCAACTTTGGAGAAGTAACTGAGTAAATCTGTCAGACTGATGTGAACTGGATTGTAACAAGGCAGCAGGACTGTCATCTGGATTAGGGTGTGATTTGTTGTCTTGCTGTGAATTAAGGCTCTCTTTGCCACTAGAGGCTTGTCTCAGATCAGTCTGGCAGGTGGAAAAGGGGCCATCTACAGAGATATCAAGGACATCTAATGCAGCAGCTGCAAGGTCACTCTGAGCTTGCAGTAGTAGGAACACAGTTTTAAAATCATCTTTAGTCGACTTTTTGAACGTATTATTAATATAGGTTTATTTCCTAAATATATTCAGGAAATATAGGAAAGAAGAAAAGAATAACCAATATCAAGATTACTACGGGTCTTCAAATGAGGCTTGAGAAGAGTCTTGGCGCATACCTTTCTCTTCTTATGAGCGCTGGAGGTTCCAGACGAGCGGTGCTTGATGTCCTGAGAGGACGAGAAGTGACACGCTGCTTGATAAGTGCTGATAAGTAAGTGCAAGTCTGTTCTTGGCTTTGGAGGCAAGTGCTAAGGATTATAACTTTATGCATGCAGCCTGTGTGTGGATTTTAAAACACTGAAGACAAACCTCACAGCTGCGTTCTGAATCAGATGAAGTGGTTTAGTTACTTTCAGTGGATGTCCAGCGAGAAGAGAGTAGCAGTACAGTTTAGAGAGAACCTGAGACTGGACGTCAGATTCTTCTGATGTTGTATGGAAGGTATCAGTATGTCCTGGAGCTCTTCGTCTAACATAACACCAAAATTTCTTACCTTCTTTGAAGGGACGATAATTGTGTTCCCAACAGAGATGAAGAGGTCGGGCTTGGTGATGGACTTTGATGAAGAGAAGCTCAGTCTTGCTGGGATACACCTTGAGGTGGTGTGCTGCCATCCAAGACAAGATGTCAGCCAGACAGTTGCAAGTTCTGATCATCACTGGAAGGAAATGAGAGAACAATTTAAGTAGAGATGCTCCGATCAGCATTTTTGGGGCCAATCACTGATTACCGATCACCAAGATCATGATTTGCCGATTACCGATCACTGCCGATCAGGGGAATGGGAATTGTTTATCTATAATCTAGCAGAGTTTGCACCATTTGTAGAAATGAAACTAACTCTAAATTAACTATATTGAAAAAATAAACTGTAGAAATAGGCTACAGTCAAGATCTTGAAGAACCACCAAGTGTTTATTTTAGAAAATGAGAACTTAAGGCT
>JBBMFX010000134.1:869518-893895 GCA_037832545.1 Rhabdalestes septentrionalis | reverse complement strand
AAAATTTGATGTTTATTTGCTTACCCCCAGGGCATCCAAGATGTAGGTGACGTTGTTTCCTCAGCAGAACACAAACGAAGATTTTAGCTTTAGCCGTGGCAGTCTGGTAGTCATTTAATGGAAGTTGGATGGGCGCCAAACCTTTCATAGTAAAAAAAACATTCACAGACAAATCCAAATTACACCCTGTGGCTCTTGACGATACATTGATGTTTTAAGACACGAAACGATCGGTTTTTGTGAGAAGCTGAACAGTATTTATATCATTTTCTACCTCAGACAGACAGTTTGGACATAAAAAAATGATTTATTTTTTTTATGTAGTATGTTTTTGCTTTTTTTGTGGTGGGATTCTTTTTTGCACTTTTGCCCTAGTATGTGAGTTTCTCTCTACAGAAAATTATTTGCTGTACCTGACACACCCTGTCAGCACATTTAGTTGGTAGAGCATCAGCCATCAGTGCCCTTTTATTAAAAAAGAAAAAAATATCAATGACCCAAGAAGGTGGCTGCCCTGAGGCAGCGTAGATCATTCTTCTCCCTCTTTGCCCCCTCCCTGTCCTTCTCCATCCCACAGCCATCCTTCTCTACCCTCCAGCCCACGTGGCTGATTATCGAGCGGAGCTGAAGAAGTAGCTTACTGTGCTCACTGCGCTCCAACCCTCTCACTGCCCATTTCATTTCAGCTCTCCACACAAACTGGAGAGGTCTGATCAATCCAGCAAGAGGTCAGAGATCTCTTAAAGGCCCAGCGGGCTGGAGGATCTTGTGGTGGCCAGATACAGGCTTATGGTGTGGCTGATGGGAGTCTGGCCTGGCTTGTCCTTTGGCATGGTCGGCTCAGTAAAAAACTTCAGTTGTCAGTCCAGCAAGCTGTCTCACAGGACAGACACACAATGGCTGGTTTGAAGACATAAAAGCCAAAAGGTCTTGTTTGCTTTCTGCTCAAAGGCACAGTCTGCAAAAAGCTTAAGCCTCAAATCCTGACTGTAAATGTCAATTGATCACATACAAAGTAATACAAGAACAGAATGTAGTGAAATGAGCCCCAAAGTAAGTTGTGCTAAAAAAGTGTAGTAGTCTAAAAATATTGCAATAATGAATGCCTACACAATGGGGAGCTTGTTAGCATTATTGCAGGGGTGAGTTATTTTGAAGTGGTCAGAGAAGAGGAAGGCTTTTAGTTACAAACTGAAGCACAGTTTTCTTAAAAGTTCATTCTGGATGGTCCAACTTCCTGGGCTGAATATAAATCTGTAAAATAAAAGTGTAAGTTTTCTTTAACGCTAACAAATTTATTGTTAACACTTTGACAAACATAGGGGTACCAGGACAGGTAGGTATTTGGGAATGCCAAACTCAAACAAGAGTATAAATAATATAAGACCAAAATAACAAAAGCAGCTCTGACAGAAAACTTTCTGCTAGTTTGGGTCCATTGACGTTGTTTGGCTCAACGAGCATCCAAACTGTGGGGAGAGAGCCAGAAAACACCCATTACCAAGCTACAATCCACTGCCATGCCATACAATTCACTGCCATGCCATGCCATTCACTCCATGCCATCTCAGTATAGTTTTGATTTGTTTTTCAAAACTGTTCCTTTATACCTCTATAGAAAAGTGCTTTATTTCATTCCATAGGGTCATAATGCCTGGCATATGTTGGGATATGTTATGCAAATTCAAAAGCTTAGAAGTTCAGTTTCTTGAGTAAACTGTTTTTTTATTTGTTCACTATGTTTTGTGATTTTTTGTTTTAATGTATTAATGGTTTTTAGATGGGCCAGTGACAAAACATAACAGGCCTATCTATGCTCCCAATCACACACACCCTGCCATACACAAGATAAGATAAGATAAGTAAAATGTATTAATCCCACAAGTCCCACATTTAGCCAAAATATACTTGGACAGTTGCCCATATGCCTGGGTGGTGCACATTAATAGTATAACATATTTGTGGGAAACCATGCATTTTGTTCAGAATGAATAAAAATGACAATACAATTGGTCTAAATTATTTCCATATGAGTGTCAGGTTTTACATGATCTATGTTAGCCTGAAACATGCACTCCTTTTTATTGTTATATAATCATATTATATAATAATATAATATTATCTTATATTATTGTATAACAACAACTGCTACGGCTACTACTATTATTATTATTATTATTATTATTATTATTATTATTATTATTATTATTACTATTATTATATTTAACTAGTTAAATTCATTTTATGAAAGTAAATATTGAAGAGCTCAGCATTTTTTGAGGGGAGACAAAGCACAAGTTCGAGTTTGTTATCCCATCTGAGTTTGGCTCAGTATTTCAAAGAGGACCAAACTGGTGTTTAAAGTGGCTTAACTGTGTCTACCCCCTCCATGCTCTCTCAAATGAATATTTAGTAAATAAATCTGTCCCTGCTGGGCCTGCATTGAGGCTGCGACTGGTCTAGCACAGAGCTGTGTGTGCAGATGGCTGGGGGAATGGTGTTTTGTGATAACCACAGTTCTATTTGAATAATAAATGCAGTGTGGGGACTACACTGGGCTTCATAACATTACTACCCCAGACTCTCTCAATCAACTCTAGGGCTAAGCTGGTGGTCAGAAAATATGGCTGTGTGCCATGTGCTCATGGGTTTTGTAACTATCAGAAGAAATCCCCTTATGTGAAAAACGGCATCTGGAGTGGGCTGATCATTAAAAAAGTACTATACAGATGGATAAAAAAATAACTCAAAGGTCTTATCACAGTATATGATCTCACATTTAATGTATAACACTTAAAACTCTCTTGATTGCCCTGCTGGTTTGTGCTGTTGCAAATGAATGGCTAGACCACCAAGTATTTTTTCCTACCTACTTTTTAATTACAATATCAACCAAATGAATGAGTGGGTGTGGCTTAAACCAGAAATGACAGTGCAATGCTGTAAGTGAGCATAAGTAGGTGTCCATTTGGCACTGTTGATAGGGCTGGTTAATTGCTGCTAAGTTTTAGGATGATGAGAGTGACAGACCGAAGCTCCCTTGTTTGGTTGAAATCTATTTTTATTGTGTTGTTGGGCCATTACTGAGACACTTGACTGGAGCTTAAAGCTCCACCACCTCAGATCTAGGCCTGTCACGATAAACAATAAATCAATTAATTGCATAATAATTAAAATGAGGTCAATAATTTTCCGACAGCGATAATTTTCGTTTGTTTGCTTTCCAACTAACTTCACTGTGATGCATTGGTCTCTTCCCCCCCCCTCTCGTTGCCTTAGGGTAATGAGGCATGAACTCTCTTGTGGGTTAGCCTAATAGCTAGCTAGGCGTCTGGTGAGAATATGCTAACTAGGAACACCTTTAAGCTGTGAATACTGCTTATGCCACTGCGTACGACCATCTCACTTACAGGACGGGAAGTTTTTTTTCCAGAGATCGGCACTTCTTTGGAAAGGTGCCAGAACCTCGGAGTCTAATTTTTCCTCGTTTATCATCAGAAGCATTATGTGAGACGTGCTCCACTCAGCGTCTCGCGGTCTGGTGCGCTGCAGAGCTGAAAAAGCTCTACATTTGTAATACTGATAACAAAAAATTTCTGGGAAACTTCACAGTTAAATAGGGCTCAATGAGAGCTTTCCAAAGACCCCTTGTTTGCCATAATACCCCCGGCGAGCTGGAGTTATTAAGACGAAGACGATCGCCTTTGACAAAAGTAAAGGGACACCGCTAGAATTTAGCACAGCTGGCCACATTGCTACTCCTGAGAGATCCTTCCTTAAGCCACACAAAGTCAAGGTATGCTGGGTGTCTTACCATGTCTTTCACTCCCAGGGTTATGTGATGTTTAGAATTCAAGGTTTATGGATCTTTGAAAGGGTGCGTTTGCATTAATATGCCATTATCATTACATCCGTAGAAACGGACACAATGACAATGTTATAGTTTATTGCAATCATTTCTGGGACAATTTATTGTCCAGCAAAATTTGTTATCGTTACAGGCCTACTCAGATCCAACCATAACAAAAGGTCTAGAGCAGGGGTGGGCAACTCTCTTGGTCTTGGAAGGCCAGTGTCAAGCACAGTTAGATGGTAGTTCTCGTCAAACACATTCACTAAACCTGACATTTAACAGGTGAGGTGAACCAGGAGTTTCTGAGCAGGGAAATCACCAAAACGTGCTGGACCACGGCCCTCCAGGACACGAGTTGCCCATCCCTGGTCTAGAGTGTCCAGTTACACTGAAATTAGTTGATAAAAACATGTGAACACATACAGTCTCTCTATCTATCTTTCTTTCTTTCTTTCACACAGCCTCTGACACAGAGGGCATAGAAATGACAGACATTATACACACTGACAGACAGACACAACACACATACACACACACAATTATAGCCAGAGAGACAGACAGAAGCATGCAAAAAACCCTGACATATCCGGGTCACAGACTTCCAGAGGCAGGCAGGTCTGTTTTTGCATAGCAACAGTAGGCACAACCCATGATTTTTAAACTTGCCCAGGTGTATAATGTATATTCTGCTTGATCACATATGTTTTTTCAAACGCAGACCTGAAAAGACAATTCTAGAAAGTTGTTTTATACAGGGTATTTATGAGCATGTCCGACACCTGAAATCATCAAAATAACGTTTTGGTGAATTTTCAGCCAGTTGGCAGATTTAATTTCTGTTTATTGTGCACAGCTATCCACATAGAACTCAAGTAACATTTAGTGCTTTGCATCAATGAAACTTTGCATCCTTGTAGGTCAGCTCCATACAGCAGAGAACCAACAAAATAAAATATTTAAATACAGTATGTACAAATAATATTCATAACACTTATAAAGAATACCTATTATGTAAAGCTATTGGTCAGTTTATTTTGTAAATACCTTAATAATTACTCACTTAGTTTTAATCTACAGAAAATATATTTCAAAAACCCTTCATATATGGACCACACACATGTTTGCCATACAGGTACTGTATTTTGTATGCATGTATATATATGTATGTTTGTGCGGTGTGTGTGTGTGTGTGTGTGTGTGTGTGTGTGTGTGTGTGTGTGTGTGTGTGTGTGTATCTGTGTGTAGGGTGAGCTCTGATGTCTCCATTGTGACAAGCTGTAAGTCTTACTGTAACTGCAGGTCAGGAGTGGTGCTGATGGAACTAATGCTGGCAGCAGCCCATCAGTGTAGCCACTAAAGGACCAGTCATAGTGCTCTAAACAGAAAAGAGGAAACATTCACACACACACACACACACACACACACACACATTCACACTCATGTAAACAACCTCATGTAAATACAGAGATGTACACATTAACACACCCACATGTAAACATAAACACACTCAAATGTAAACATAAGCAGGCCAAAAACCTGCAGAATGTGAGGATTGCCTAGAAAACAAACACAATTATCATTAACAGAACAGGGTGTGTCACTTGATGTACTAATTTAAGATAAATAGAGTAGACCATCTTATATTTACTGCCTATTAAAACCTCTCAGAAGAAAGTTGCTCGGATAAGTAATTGGTTAGTGCATAATATTCATGAGGTCTAAAATTTAGTCACTATATAAAGTAATAAATCGGAGGATATTTTTGTTTTTTTATGAATTTGTGGGGGTTTCCATGAACAATAATTAGTTACAGATAAAATCACTTGAATTTATTGTGCTTTCATAAATCCAACAATATTGATTAGTATTATTAGTTATTTTGACTACACTTGATTTTACAACTTCACTTGATGAAGTATCATTTTTGCAGAATAATCACCAAAGATCATATCAGTTAAGCAATGATGACGCACGGTTTCATACAGGAAGTCGCCTGGAAATTGTGTTTAAGGGGGAGAATGGGTCAACACTACACACTATACCACCGGTTTGCACAAATCTGGCCCCAGTATAGATTGGGATTTTAGTTGTAGTAAAATGGAACAGCTTGTGGAACTTGTGCTTTCTCTGCTCCTGTTTTCTATTACTGTATAAGCAAAGCTTCTTGCTGTCCTAATTTTTGGATGCACATGTTTTTTATCTGCATTAAAGAGTTGTCTGTGTGTGGCATTCCTGTGTGTTAGATGTGGTTGCTATCTTCAGAGAAACTGATATTATTGGCTTGTCCAGTTCTGTCCTCTTTCATTACACTGCCCTGTACTTCTGTGTGCCCTGTTTATCTCCTTCAAAGTCTTTTATATGCTAACAGGATTTTAATGACTCAGCAACCCTGCAGGCTTGAAAGGGTGCAGCACTGCACACATTAGTTTGCTTCCTGCTGCATCATGCTTGGTTATATATGTTTAGATACTGTTTCCTGTAATATAAAACTTATGCTTGCAGATAAAGGTATTAGCAGATGAGGTTTAAAATAAAACTTATAGATTTCAATTCATTTTGAGTGCATAATGAAGTTACAGTTACAATTATGGCATTTGGCAAACACTCTTATCCAGAGTCAGTAGTCCACATCTGCTCTTCATGCCTGCAAAGCTAGCCTCAAGTCAACATCTGCTATTAACTGAGGTATTGCCAGCTAAGTTGCACACATTAGCAAACCCTGCCAAAAAGAGTGAAGAGAAGAGCAATAAGTGTGACGACTGGTTAGTCCTTGAAGAGGTGCTTGAATGCAGCAAGGGACTCTGATCACAAGAGAGAGTTCATTCCATGACTGGGGGGCAAGACTGAAAAGAGACTTGTATAAAGCAATTACAATGAAGAAACTCTGAATGTATTGTGTATTATCGTTTAATAAATCCCTGTAAAATAGAATACTGCTACATTCTATAACACTGTGTCCGCCAGGACTAAAATTTGGGACTGGTTTTGAATTTCTGCTCATTGTGCCCAAGATGTCTGTATAACACTATACTGCCATTTTGTCTTTTTTGTATTGTTCTAGACTGAAAATAACTCGAAATGGACCACCAGGACCTGATGAACTCTTCTGGAGAGAATGTGGCATCCGCAATGGCCAACATGGCCATCAATGATGGCCCACAGGAAGGCATGAAAAATGGGACGGCTGCGCACATGGGGCCAGGGGACAGCAAGGGCAAAGGTCAGTAAGAACACAGAATATTCTTGCATTGTACAGTTTTAGTGGAAATTGACCTGAGACACACTGTTTTAGGCCAGAACTATCATACCAATATCTGAGACATCAGGCTTTGCTATATTATGCAAAAACTTCACATTTTAGTTCCACAGCTGTGCAAAAATTCAGACTCAGTAAGTTGTTGTAGCTGTATTTTATTTTTACATCAAACCCCACCCACAAGTAGAGTAAGTAATTGTTTAGTACATAATATTAATGATGTCTTAAATCTAGTCACTATATAAAGTAATGTGAATCAGCAGCGTGGTCATGTCAATCGGAGGATATTTTTGTTTGTTTATGAATTTGTGGGGGTTTCCATGAACAATAGTTAGTTAGGTTCTAAGAAAAACTCCACGAATGACTGAGGCCCCAAACTCTGAACCGCTTTGCTGGGGTACACTGTAATAAGAAAGCACAGTTCAGATGACCAGATAAAATCACTTGAATTTATTGTGCTTTCATAAATTTAACAATATTAATTTGTATCCTGTACGGATCCATGTCTGCAATGCAACAAACGATAATTGTCATCATACGTGCTCCTTATATGAAAGTTCCCCTGGTTTGTTGATGGGCAAGATATCAGACAAAATGCTGAGATTTGTTTGTTGAGAGTCATTTTGAACCAAAATTATTGTAATTAAAAAAACTGCTGCAAATCCTCATCAAGAACAAAAATGCTTTCATTCAAAAAAATGGTCTTAAAATGGTCTTAGGTCTTAAAAACACAAGCTCTTGAACACAGGAGAAATTTCAGGATAGTGGGAGGGGAAAAAAACAGCCAAGGGTAAGGGGTCCGTACAACTTCTGAGCAGCAGTGCGCCAAGCAAAAATGCAGTTCATTTGAATAAGGAAGTATGTAACCTGAGGTTTCACAGTCTCTAATGACAAAACACTCCCTTAATACTGGCTATCTGTGTGTTTGGGTCTGTTACTTTTTATGACTCAGTTGATTGTTGCAGGTCTATTCCTCAAGATTTCCCTGTCTATGGTTCTAGCAGATCCACAGATATGATGAGAGACAGCAGATATGATGAGAGAGAGGCAAATTGGCCAAAAACACATCTGAGAACCCTGGTTAGAAACACATGTTCTTGAGGATATCACCAGCAACAGAAAAGCAAAACAATGTCAGCAGCTTTTCAGTGCTAGTAAAACAGCTAGCATCATACCCAGTATCCCAAAACATGTTTACAGTATCCCAAAACATCTGGGACAGACATCTTTATGCTCATCTGAGATCGGTTTTGTAGTTTCTCTATAGCCAGTTTTTATCTGGAAAGTTGGCTAAAGAAAGTCTTGGCTATGTAAAAATCAGGTCAAATCCTTTTACTGTCAATCAGATGCAGAAAAAAGCAGTAAACCTCAACAATTAGAGAAAATAATGTTAAGGCAAATGTATCTGCTTCTTTTCACAGGTGTTTAAGCTTAAGCCATTGCAAACTGCAGCTTTTATTATAAAAATGTGTGCTCTTTCAAACTGAGATTTCAGTATAAAAACAATGAATCATTCATCCCTGTGGTCATAGACCTAGATTGTTTTTTACCCATAGAAAGAAGAGTTTTTACATTGATAATACTCATATCTTATAAAATTTAAATCCATATAAGCTATACATGGTCTTTACATTGTGTAGTGGCTCTTCAAAAGTTAATTGCACTGAGATATCTCTATTTTAGTTTTTTACTTGTTTATATTTTATTGATACATTTTTGTGCCAGATTTGCAGGTGAAAATGAAGTTTCAGCTACCATATTTAGCCTGCAATTGCACCTGTTGCATTTTGCTTATTACAACATGGCCTTTCTTTAAAAGAGGAGACAGAGGGGTAAAAAACCTAAGGTGACATCTCAAGAGCCTATTACAGAAGGTACAGAACTTAAGACTCTCTCACCTCAGGAGGATGTTTTGTCTGGTATGCCCTTCCAGTATATCACTGCTTCAGCAAGCTTTAAGAACGAACCTCTTTGGCCTCCTTTCCTCGGCTTTCTTTCCTTGGCTTTATCACTGGTGGTCCCTCAAACCTTCAGCTCCAGCTTTCTTTACTGGTTCAGCCCAAATTTTCCCTTCATGGATGGACAAATGAGAAAAGTCCCAAGTGTCTTTTCACTACTTAGTACTGGTAGTAATCCTCTGTAAAAGATCCATGGAAAGTCCTTGATCATTTTGTATCCTCTGTCCATCCTTGCTTGATAACCACAGCTAAAATAAGGCCTGCTGTAGGATTTCTCCTCAGTTTGTAATGTATTCACTGTCAGTGGGCCTCACTTTTTTGATTTCATACAAAACATCTTCTCATAGCTTACGCAACGTTGTGTGAAAAAACACTGTCAATGCCATAGTAAGGTTTGCATAACAAGAATCTGAATCTGCTGAACCTAAATTTCCTCTCTTGGCTCGTTTTAGTGTGTTTTTAAGAATTTTATCCCTTCATTTAGTTCTTCCAATGTTTCAGAACTTGCGTCTTCTGATGATAAACAATCAATCACGTGCCAAAACATGTTTTGGTTTTATTCTTCTCAACCCGTCCATTAACTCCTCACTCATCTCTTCAGGCTTCAAGGTCAGTAGCAGGTCCTTGACAAAGCAATTAGGCAAAGCGGCATTGCGTTCCTTTCTGTCTCTAGGAATATAATGTAGGTTTAGTGTGTTGTTAGTGTCCAGAGTATCCTTTTAGTGTTTTCATGGTCAATCCAGCTAAGTGAATCGAATGAAACTGATGACTGATGATTCACAGTGATGCACTTACCGGTGCCTTGTAGTAGAAAAAAGTGACTTCAACATGATGTGAAAAGATGAATCGCGAGCGGTTATAGGAAGGTCATGAGGAGTCTGTACAGGGCAAGCTATTGCTGTGCAAGATTCATGTGTGAGTAAGATAATGTATGTTCACATGTAGTGACACACAAAAGCTACACAGCCATGTCTGTCATGACTCTCTGAGGTGATAAGAACATGAGATGTTTGTCTTTTTAAAAGGGGAGTGCAGTTACATCACCAAAGTTCAGGATCAGGATCAAGTAATTTCAGAAAAGCCCATTATGTTACCCTTAGCTAAAATCTTATCAGTTAAACCTAGTAAGAGGAAATAATCAAGTCTGTAAACGATAATGCCCTTCAGACCCATTACACCCTTCACATCATGAGCCTCTGCCATTCTTGCCAGAGGGAGAGAAAGACTGGAGTTCTATTAGCAAGTGTTTGAATATTTCATGTGGAGAACATGTTGCTGATGCTGGCAGAAACTCTGGATCTTAATGGCTCTAACAGCTGAGTACACTTTGTATGGAATTCCTTCAAATGAAACAAGCTAGCGGATGTTTCGTACATTACTTAATTGACTTGGCAGGTCCTCAGGCTAATGATCACAGGAGCAACAGCAGTCCTATTCTCTTAATGTGATATTACAGACCCACATGTTCCACCGATGTTTGCTCAAATAATGCTTTATACATAATTTTGAGGTACTGAAGGAAAATTTTACTTGACTTTTTGACTTGGGTCAAAACGTTCTGATATGGGCTCTATTCAATTTAGTCTCAGGACTTTTTTTAAAAGTGGTATCTGTATTATTACGGTATTGGTGTTATGGTATTAGCATTGCTTAAACAAGCACATTTAAATTATTCCAACATTTTAGATCTATATATAATTATGTCATCGCGGATTCAGAGAAGCAGAATGTTTAAGTGATGATGGCCTGCTGTGCTAAAATGAATGCATTTTAATAGATTTACTGTGTATTTAAAGAAATTACATTCTCAAAATCTCATCTAAAAAGGTAGTTTCTCTAAAGCTCAACATTGACGGCAGCACAACACATTTTTTTGAGAAAATGCCATTAGATCTGGCATTAGATTCAAATGCATTAATGCTCAAGGACACTGCCTTCATAACAGGTGAGTGTAGTTGAAAGGAATGAAAATGCAGCTCAGCTATTTAGACTGTGGCAGTGTTCTGTTTGTTAATCTATATACTGTCCACATCAGGGCCATTTGGTATGCGCATCTGCACCCTACATCTCGACCAATAAATAAAGGCCAAAGTCCATGGTTCCCGGGGAGAGGGGTGTTATGTGCTATTTGGTCGCATCTCGGCTGCATCTCGGGTTGACGGCCTTACTTTTCCAGAATGCACAGATTGCAAGTTCCCCCCAACACACACACACAGTTAATAGCCAGCCATCATCCAATATTTCACCCAATCAATAAACAGAGTAACTTGGCTTGGCTGCGGCCAGCTTTTGACACTGCTGTCAAGCAGCACAGGTATGGTTCGGGTGCAGGTTGCTTTTTTTAAATGAAAAAATATTTGTTCAAAGTTGGTGTGGTTCCGTGTGGCAGTGTAAAAGCCATTAAGATGCTGGAAACTGACTTTTTGGAGAAAAGTTTATGGTAGATAGGTGTTCTTCTTTCTGATCTTGATGTGTTTTGCCAACAGACGACAGAGTAGAATACGACTCAGAAAGAAATCAGAACTCTGTATCAGTGAAGTGAACTGTGAATTCAGTACTGTAATTTGAAATGGTGCTGCCACCTCCTGCCTTGTTATTATATTGATGCAAATGAAGGCACATTTCATGACGTTTTTTCTGTTTTCTGTTTTCTTCATGACATTCCTGTGATGTTTTTACATGACGGCTGGAGCAGGTGAAGGTACAGTGGGCTTAAACTTCCTCATTTACCTCCAGTGGGTAGCTGTGGTTAGCTAACATATAAAGATATGATTTTTTCAATTTCACTGCCATAATTCTCAGATGTTTCATTTAATCAGGCAGTGCTCACACTTTTAAATTCCCTATTAGCTTTTAGAATCTTATTCCTTCAATCAATATCAGGCATTAAAGAGAGACATCATTTTTAAAAATCAATATCATATCTTTATATCAAATATTGATTCTGATAAAAGCATATAGTATAAGGGGGTTACTGTAGTATAATGGTTACAAGCAGATTACTGTAACATACATGTGTAGCATACTGACACATCTGATGTGACTCTTTAATATTTAAAGCATTGTGACAAAACGGTGTAAAACATAAAAAAGTCTTTATGCAGGAGCACACCAATGTCAGACTCTGAACTACTCAAAGCCAAGTGAAAAACGATCCCCTCTGCGCTAGGTTGCCAGCCATCAGAACGTGCCTCCTCTGCACTAAAGCCTATTTGCAAATGGACATTGCGGCAGCCAGTGCAGCACTGATACATTACCATCCCAAGTCATGTTCCCGCAAAGCTCTTCATATTGATACAAGTGACAGAAATGATGTTGGGGCATTGTTGGTATTGTGTTTCAAATGGATGTATCATTTGTGTTGGCTTTGCTTTTCATTATTCTTTTTATTTTGGTTGTTTTTTGGGTTATTCCTTTGGTTTGTAGGTTGTATTTCGTGACAAAATGAGCTGTGAGGCACTTTTATGAGACATTAAAGCCCATTTCTGCCTTTGAAGCGATCCCCTCATTCTTCCATAGCAGTAAACTCTGATTTAATTTTGCTTAGTATATATGAGGTTCCATGCAGGGACAGCAGAACCTGCCTGGCCAAATGTTGATACTGCAACAACACTGGGCTTGTCATGCTAGCTGGTTTATTCCCATGCTTGCTTTCATGGTTACTTTTAAATGTTTATTCTGCCATTTTTTTTATTTTGCTGACCTTCTGTCTACAGACAGATGTTTGATGAGTTAATCCTGGATCAGCCCACATATATTGTGTGGTTTTAGTCATTTTCAACTCAGCCATTAACTAATTCCAAATCTAGAATCTAGTAAAGATTGCTTATTGTAAAATTGCATACTGCTCAGTGTTGTGCCATGTTTTACAAATGACTTTGAAATTAATGTTGAAATGTTGCTCTTTGGTCATTTTGATTACCTTATCTGGATGGTATGATTTCGTTTCCTTGGTTGTTCCTTTGTTACCTTTGTTGTTTGTGATGTTGACTGTGGAGAGAATGCAGTTGAGTGTTGCTAATCCCGCAGTATTGTCTGTGGCTGTTCCTATCATTGTCCCTCCCACTCATCAGACAAGTTAACACCAGGGGAGCTCTCTCCGTCACTCAGTGGCAGAAGCAGCACTGCATCCATAGACAGGGAGGAAGAGGTTGTGAATGGGGAGCGGCCCGGGTCTGTTAGCCCACACCAGTCCCCCATGTCTCCATATCCAGTTGCTCAGGGGTTTGGGTCAGTGGTCCCAAGCTCGGAAAACCAGAAGAACGACAATCCTTTGGGAAATATGGTCGAAAAACATGATTTTAGCAATTCTGAGGAAGTAAAGGATGAAGACAAGAAGGACGAAGGCAGAGCGTATAGATCTGATCATGACAACGACTTAGAAGTGAATCTTGGCATGCCCCCTAGTGGTTCTGATATCGAAGATCAGGAGGATGAAAAAGAAGAGGAGGAAAAAGAACAAGAACAAGAAGAAAGTGAGGAAGATGAAAAAGAACAAGAGGAAAAGGAACAAGAACAAGAAGAAGAAGAAGAAGAAGAAGAAAGTGAGGAGGAAGGACAAGAGGAAATGGAAGAGGACAGAAAAATGGTTCCTCCTACTCAATCTGCTGCTGTCTCAGACTTGTCACAGCAGAAAGATGAATGCTTTGAGGGTAGGCATAGCGAAGCTACAAATCAACCCCCACTGAGTCCAGAGGAAGCAAAGAAGCGAGTTTTGTCATTTGACTACACTGAGCCCCAGCAGCTTGCCAATCAAGGAACCCTTGAGTGTTGGGAGAAAGGCTCTGATAAAACGCCTCCAGAGAGCAAGAGTCCTGACTCCTGCAGGGCTGACCTGGGATCCCCCTTTTCCCCCAGCACTGCTGCCCAGGAGTTGCCCCTTCCTGACCAACGCAATGAAGCCTCTAAGGCCCAATTGGAGATTGAACAGGATGAGAAAGAGGTCAGCATTCCTTCATCTCATCAACAGGTGGTAATACCTGACACAAAAGTAGATTCCAACCTAAAGGAGAAAATGCCAGAGTACTTGTATACAACTGATGAAGAGCTCATTGCTACAGTGGAAGCTGCACAGAAGGCCCAAGTTGTTGCCAAACCAGAACCAAGTGCTGCTACTAGTAAATGCATTTCTCCTGAAAAAGGAAAAGCGGAGCTGACAAAAACAGAGCCTGGCAAAGAAGCTGCGATTAAAAAAGCAAAGAAGCCTGTTGCCACTGTCGCTGCATCCTCCTCCCCCAAGTCTGCCACAAAACCCCAGAAAGCCCCCTCAAAAGATGCTGCACCAGTCCGAAAAACAAGCGCCCCATCAAAAGGTCTGTTTTTCGTTCCTTTCCTCAACCCCACTGCTTTAAACCACCTTCTCTCTTTCTTCCACAGATCTTCTCCTGCTTTTTTTTTTTACGTAGAACCACTAATCTAAGCAGCACCCTTTCTGAAAAGCGTTCACCACAAATCAAAACAATGTGTTCGGTTAAAGAAACGGACTGCTTGTAGCTGCACAATCTCTCTGTGTCTTACTTTCGTGACCCTTTCATGATCTCTCTGTCCTGACCCTCCCCCTCCCCTCCCTCTATGGTCAGTGTCTGTTTCCACCTTCGTCTGTGACTAATTCGGAGCATCATTTGTGTTGCTGCCACCTTTTTTACTGGCCTCTCTTTTTTGCATGTCACCTGTGCATGCTTGTTGATTGTGGTGCATCACTCGCAAACTTTTGTGGGAATTGTTTGGGTAGCATCCCCACCCCCCACCCCCACCCCCCGTAACACTTTAACAGATATTTTGTCCAAGTGTCAGGTTTTCACATGTCCTCTGGGAGTAACTGTAATTGATAGTATTATTGAATCCTCCTACCAAAGACCTCACTGAAGTTCATGTAGCAGTGACTGAAATGTTAAAAATGTCTACTGGGGGACATTTGTGGTCACGATTAAACTAATAGGGTCACTTAACGCTGTGGCAGATCTGATCGCACTGCAGTTTTCATACTCCAGTGAATTTGTAAGCCCCATGACTTAATTCACTGTATCCTGAAAGGCTCAATCACATTTGTTTAAAGGTCAAAGACAAACAAATACGGCCATGCGTTCAGGATAATGGCTTTTAAGTCTACTGATTAAAGCATCAGAATGCAAAGATCTGGCGGAACAGTAGCCAGGGTATACAATGTTTTGTGCAGTCCCACAAATCAGCGCTCAAAGTAATTAGCTTGGCCTTGCAAAATCCAGTATTTTTGCACCCCATGGAAAAGGTCAACTAGAATACAGTACTGTTCGAATTGCCGTAGAGCTTCCTTGAACTTAACTGCTTGTATGTTCTTTCTATGAACAGCTGGACCAGGAGCAGCAGCAGTTGATAAAAACACTAAGGTATGATGTAGTTGTTTATGTATGTTGTCTTTTAACACGAATTCTGATCTACATTTGATATTAAAGCCCCAGTTTGGATGCTATGTTACTTACTAAGCAATTTTCTCTGGGATCAATAAAGATTCCTGAAACTGATTCTAATATCATTGGTACATTTTAAATGAAAATATTTAATTCTGAGTGACTAGGAACATGAATCCTGATGGAGAGGCTGCTCATAATATTTATAGACTAGGAAAACTTGTTTTATATTCATTGTACCTTTTTCCTTTCTCCCATTTCAGCAAGGCAAAAAAAATTGGTGGATTTTGGGTTGGTTTGGTAACTTTTATGGATACATTTTTGTTTACAGGCTATAAATCAGTCTGTCCATTTGTCCATAATCTAATTAGTTTGTCCTTAAGCAGGGTAAATGTTAATATAAGCATTAGGCTAACAATAATGACAGTAGTAGGTTTTTTTGTTGTTAGCTTTAACATAATTACATAAATGAACAATGTGAAGCCCTCATTCATGTTTGGGATGCTTTCCATGCATGGAAGGCTACACAGCCTGTCTTTGTAAATTTCGCGACCTCAACCATGGTAAAATACATGAGAGCTGATTCAGGATATGGACTATTTAGACAAATGAAAAAGTAGGTAATGAGACAGAAAGGCTATTTTTGGATTTGACTTGAGGAACTATTACCTGACAGCTAGGTTTTGTTTATCACTTACATGTTCTTCCTTGAGTCTGTTCTATCATGTGTTTCAATACATTTTAATATGTTTAGAAAACATTACAGCATTGTAAGTTTTTCAACTTGAGTTTGCATTTCAAAAACATATTCTGTTTGAATTGTTGCTTTTAATTTGTTTAGTTTGTTCCCTTTCATTCTCAACAACATGAAAAGACACCATACTCATCCACACCTGTAAAAAAGAGACCCACCCTCAGCACTAAACTTGGGACATCAATCCCAGTGACCCCTGTCAAACACGCCACTGCTTCCCCCTCGGCCCCAGTGTGCACTTCAGGCAGAGCTGCTTCTGTAAACTCTAAACAACACAGTAGAATCCAAAGGGTCCAGACCACAGTGCGTACTCTGGTCAGGCCTGTGTCCTTTGACCTGCATGTCCTTCTCTCAGCGAAGCGATAACATGTTTTGAATATGCCATTAAATATTTGCAGTACTTCAACAGTCTTGAATTAATACTTTGTGGAAGATTGATTTTGTTTTTCGCTGACAAACACTAATGTCATTGGGCTGATGTGGAAAGAAGGCAGTGAAGTTTCCCATCTGTTTCCATGCCCCTATGTTTCAGTACCGTCAAATTTATATGTAGAGCTTCCTATAACTGGCATTGTCACAAAGCAGATTACAGAATCTGCTGAGAATCTCCTAGTGAGCAAGACAAGGGCAAATATGCAAAGAAACACTCTTTAAAGTTGGAGGAAGATATCTTGGGAGGAACAAAAACAAAAAAAGGGCAACACATCCTACGTTCGATACTGGCTAGAAAAAGAGAATTAAAGAGAATGCACAGATAAGTAACAATCTAAGAAGCAGAGGTGTACAAACATAACTATCTAATGACAGGTAGAGTCTATAGTTAGCTGCAGTAACATCAATTACAATCTGAAGTTAGTTGTAGGAGTAGTAGCAGCTTTGGTTTTGGTGCGGGCAACACATGCAGGTGATCCATGGTGGTCACATATGCTGTGTAATTTTGTACACGTTTCAATTTGGAAAATTCACATAAATCATGGAATGTTTGCTAAGGTCAGGGTTAAGAGCATGGGGCCAATAATGTTAAAGCTTAATAAAAGCAACTGAAATACATGTTTTAATTATATCTAAACACAGTGTATTATGCAGGTATTGAATACCCTGGCTGCTTAATAAAAATTATGAAGACTGAAATGTTGAAAAGAAGATTCTCTTGTAAACTGAGTATATTAGGGATTGTCTTGGAGGCAGCCTGTCCATATACATAGTGTCAGATATTATTTACTGATCTTTTAATATCAAAATTCATATTTTATTACTGAGAAAATATTTCTGGGGCAGTGGCTTTTTCCCTGAATAAATAACAGATAAGTCCTATTTTGCTGTCCAAATCATCATTACATTAAAAAGCATGTGTTATTCACTTGATGGAAATTATCAATACAGAATCCCGTCAGCGCCCAACTCCTATGCCACCCCCACACCCATCAACCCCACCCACCCCTCACGGAAGAACGAGGTGGGGCGATCTAGGCCCAAAATGCCCAGGCCAATTTTTTGTCACAGTTAAGCCCTGATCCAGGCCTAAAGCGGAAGTTAACTTAATGTGAATGAAACATTTAAGGAAAATTTAATTTGTAAGTTGATATTTTTTATATGTCATTATTAGCATTGGTCAACACACTTCTGTAATTTTACTTTGCATGTAGGTTGGGGATGCTAAGTCGAGGACCCCGGGAAGTAAACCTCAGGGAGTGGGCACCAAAATCCCTGGTAAGACACATTTCTGTTATCCAGATCCTCTTAAATCAGACTGTTAGAGCTGTTAACTTCATAGCATTCCACCCAATATCAGCCGAACTTGGGTACTGTAGTACCTAAAGGGTACGTAGCCTGTAAAATCTGGACTAACTTCCCCTGTAATTATACTTTCTGTTGCGTTGCTACTAAGCTTCTTTGCAAACAAAAGAATAAAGAAGTGCTTGGTATTATGTAGCATGTCAACTCTTCTCTGCATGTACCTAGCCGTAGCAGGTACATGCTGTTTTTTTCAAATGAGAAGAACCTTTACAAGATCCTGAACCAAAACCTTGCTCCCAAAAAATCTAGTGGCCATTTAAGGCAGAAGGTTCCATTTTAGCGACTGCTAGAAAAGTGTCTGATCTGTACCGCTCTGGTTTGTGCAATGCAGCTGCTTCACGGGTGGAGCAGCGGAAAACAGGAGCAGGTCCAATTGATAGAGGTAAAAGAACCTCTTTCATGTGAGTCTTACCTAAAGAGAGAGTGCATCAATCTTCCTAATTCAACATGCATTAACTGAAAGCACTCATCCATAAAATGCAAATGACAACACAATGCAAAGGGCGTTGTTCTTCATGCTCATAACCTCATTTTACTTACAGAAAAACTAGTAGAAATAAAAAGTTATAAAAAATAAAACGCATTCAAGTTTGTGTTCAGCATGACAATTTTTCTTGGCCTCTCCACAGCTGACTCACCGAAGACTCCTGACCGCAGTGGCTGCAGCAGCCCTGCCACACCCAAGTCTCCAGCCAGCAGGTCCAGCACACCTGGGCAGCAAGTGAAGAAGGTAGCGGTGGTGCGCACTCCACCCAAATCGCCTGGCTCCCTCAGGTCCCGCACCCCAATCGCCCCAGTCGCTCCCATGCCAGACCTGAAGAACATTAAGTCCAAGATTGGTTCCACTGAGAACATCAAACACCAGCCTGGAGGTGGGAAGGTAAGCCTAGCTGCTGAGTGAAATTTTCTGAAGGCCTCGTTTTTAACTCACAGCAAGTCGATTTTGAAAAGGAATGGCAAAGGAAATGGCACAAAGCAGAATACTGCTCTGGTGTGCTTACAGTCATTTGTTCATATAGAAATCTAAACCGTTGTGTCCCAAGACACAGTCCCAGCCCAGTCATCATTGGGTGTGAAGCCTTGAATCAGGCCTTTGTCATTCTTTTCCGGTTACCTCCTAGGTGCAAATCCTTGAGAAGAAGATGGATCTCAGCAGCGTGCAGGCAAAGTGTGGCTCCAAAGCCAACATCAAGCACACTCCAGGAGGTGGCAATGTGAGTAAACCTAGCTCCCTCAATTCAAAGCGCAGTACGCATTCCGGAGTCCACAACAAAACTCTCGGCCCCCCTCCAAACATCTGGATGTGGGCTTAACGCTCTCTTGCCTTTCCTCTGCCTCTCTAGGTGACTTTTGTTAATAAGAAGCTGGACTTTTCTAGTGTGCACTCTAGGTGTGGCTTCAGAGACAATATCAAGCATATCCCAGGAGGTGGGAATGTGAGTACAGCTAAGTGTAGAAACATAGCAAAGCACAGCATTGAGACTTGGGGGCTGGCCTGTCTAACTTGTCCTGGCATTTGGAATGAGCTGGTCTAGTTTTGCAATTCTCCCTCAAGTTGTTTGAGGTAGCTGTATTCAGAGGAACTCAGTAGTCCTATGATGAGTGTTCTACAAAATCCTTAACAGACAACAAAATGCAGACATCAAATGATCAAATGATCAAAAGATCCTTCCCCTCTTGTATAGCTGTCGGCTGTGATTGGCACAAATAATCAATAGATGTAAAGTATTCGAAAAAATAATAATTAAAGTAAATAGACGTCTTATTTCATCTGGCATCCAAGTATGTTGTTACATCATTTTCGGATTAATCACAGACACCTTACTGTGATTTTTTTGGTGTATTAGGTAAGATTGGAGTGTTCTCCAAGGAAATTTGCTCACACAGCATGTTTGTGCTACATGTGACATTAAGTTGCTGCAGAAAAGTTGTTATATTCAAAAAAGAAAATGAACAGAAGAAACTGACAACACAACAACCGTAATGGATTCATGTTGAGGTTTAGCCTAAAGCTCTGGCCACAGCTGTCACTTCAACTAGGGGAGAACATCCAGAGGTGTCCGAGCTCTCAAAGACAGCAATTCTTCAGTTACAGTTGTGATGCAAGTCATCATCAATTTTTCAAAGAAGGCTTTGTTTATTTGTATTGTTTTTTTCAACTGTCTCACATTTTTTAAAGCTGTGAGATTAAAACAAAACTTACTTTTGAATAGAAAATGCATAACATCTTCAAACCTGAGAGAATATCTGTCTTAAGACAAAAACATAGCTTTAAATAACAACCTCATTGGGATCCAGTGGTGGTGCTTGAGGTAGGACTAGAACCCCAGACCTCATGGTCCAGAGTAATTGACCAGAGCAATTGACCAGAATAATTGAAATTGTCCATTTAACAGCGTGGGTTTACCTTCCATCTAACAAGTGGCTGAGATCGGGTCACTTCTTATTGTGGCATGCCATTCACTGGTAGCGTCATACTGCCCCCACTGTTAATAATGTGGTACTGCAATGCAGAGGGGCGTTTAGTTTTCAAATTAATCGCGTGATCAATTTATTTTAAGGTGTGATAGAAAATATATTAATGCAAATAGTTAACGCCATATTTTTAACAGCACTAGTAAAAATAGATAAACAAGAAATGCGGCCATTGTAGAACACCCTGCATTCTCTAGCATGGAGGTATTTCACAACATACCATTTTGAAAGTCATAGTTGTTCACATGTTCACAATTCAATTGTGTAACAATTTAATTATTTAATAGTTAAAATGTGAACAACTGGTTGAATTCTGCTTTAAATCAACTGTGAAATAAAATTGTTACTGTTTAGTATTCCTCTAAAATGGCAACTTTAAAGAAGAAGACAAAAACATTCTTTAATTCTAATGTAAGTTAAAGTAAAAATGTTTATTAAATAATTCAGGACTGTTTCCATTGATTTATTCACCATGAATGTTTCACACAATGGAAAAGACAGCTGATAAGTTCAAATCATGTGGAAATGATGCAGACTCTTACTTGTACTCAAATAAATTATGGTGCTCTTTCCAACCAGTGCTCCAGATACATCTGTTTTGAGAGAATACACTACATAAATATGGTTATATTCCCATGAAAAAAGATTAAGGAATTAGAAAGTTGACTTTGGGGTCTCTTTATGCAGAATTTCTGTGAATGCTGTAGATTGTTCCAGAGTCAGGCATAGCAAAGCTAGCTCTGATTCTCAGCATGCCTGCAAGGGCATTGTATCTGCAGCAAGACATCATCTGTGATGCCGTTGCTAGGACCGAGCTTCGTTCAGGCTGCCTGAATGCCCAGCCCCGGAACTCTTTACTGTATCCCTATACCTGGCCACACACCCTGGTAATTACTCATACCTGTGTGACACCTGGACCATCCACACATGCCCAGAATCATCATGCTACTGAGAAGCTTTAAGAGAATGCATAAATGAGCTGGTGTAGCTGGCTGATTCAGCAGAGCACTGTATGTTACTCTTTTCCTTTCTGACGTTTGCTGGTAATTTATTGGATTTTATTAAAGGAATACTTCAACCAGTAATGGTAAAATGGCTTACGATGAAAAAGCTAGCGGCGACTGGATAGCATGTTCACATATGTATAAATCTGAAGAAATAATTTTAGAAAGAATATAATATAAACAGAATTACCTCGTACCCTGAATGAAGTCAACCAACCTAGATATGTTTGCTTTTTATGTTTAGCACAAGAGATTTGAGGCTAGCGAGATAAAAAGTATAAAACTATTGTACGAACATAGTTCAGGCTTAAAGAGGGCTACTATTACTGTTTTGATGTATTTTTATCCATAGATAACATGGCATACCGTGTCAGGAACCACAAAAGCAAGTCTGTTATATGTCTTTAGAGCTAGTATAGATCTAGAGAAGCAATCATTTTACACCAAACCATATTTTCGCTGACAGGAAATTAGGTACAATTAATTTTGTCCAGCATATTGTTTTAATTGGTCGCTGCTGGATTATTCATTGTTAACAATGCCTGCATTTTTCCATGAAGCATTCCTCGACAGTGTTTGGATATGTTGGCCTTTTGTGCTGATGGAGGACCAGTTTTGCTTTCTCTTGCGTTAGGCGATCCATTTTTGTCAACGTTCAAGCGAAACTCACATGTTCATAGATGCTGGGAAGCCCTCATCTGTGAAAAAGAAAGCAAAGTTTACAAATCCCATCAGTCATTTACCTCTGATTTGCCCTCCTACAGTGACCCTAGCAAGAATGTGTGTTCTCCTCTGTCTTCATGGGATCTTGCTCAGACTGATGGTTATGAGATAGAGGGATCATGCTTGGCTTGATGGTGGAGTGTGAATGTGTAAAAAACCTGTTTAGTGAATTTACCAATGTGAAACTTAATCAGCCAGTCATGTGTAACTACACCTGTTAGCCATGAATGTCACCACTGAATGCAAAAGACAGAATATCCCTTGTCAAATGCCATTTTTTGTTGAGTTATCTTGTAAATATATGTGCATAAATCTTCTACAAAGAATATACTTCTCTACATTTGAAGCCACCCCAGTCTGTAGATTAGATCATTTTCATGCAACTAGCTATAAAATGTTGTATAAGATTATTGCATATTGATCATGTTTTGTTTTATGTTAAATTAGAAAATAAATAGAAATGGTGCACTAAAATTAGCAGAAGAATGCCATATCTAGGTTTGTTTCCCATAGAGTGTAAGATGGCACTCAACAAAACAGGTCATTCTACCAGGGTGCTTTCTTTAGTTATCAAATATTTTGAATGTCATTTACCGTTTTATTTGAATGTTACAGTGTTTGCTTGTTAAAGATATGAGTACAATGTCCACTGGATACTTTACTCTCTCTCTTCTTCTTTTCATGAATATGTGAAATGTGAAATACATTTGAAATGCACCCTAGGGCTACAGTGAATGAAGACAGATGTCTTTTTTATGCGGTGCTGCTGTCTGAATGTAATTGTAACAACATCTGTGAGTGACTGTTTCTGGCCTGCTTTGTCCTGTTATTGTGTTCAGGTTCAGATTGTGCACAAAAAGATGGACCTGAGTAACGTGCAGTCAAAGTGCGGCTCAAAGGACAACATCCGCCATAAACCAGGTACAGTATCCCAACACTTCTGACATGACCTAAAAAGGTATGAATAGGAACAAACATGGGTGTCCATGTTGCACATGTAAACATCCTGTACAGGGAACACATTTCAGCACATTTACTGTGTATTTGCTGAATTTTACATAATAATAGGAAATGTGGCACATAAATTGTGCATGGTAATCTGCTTACAATTTAATTATTTTACTTCTTTTATCCCTCCCAGTGTCTTATTCAAGTTTATTTATTTAAAATATATCATGCCATATGGGTTCCCCATAGAGGATATGTACTTATTTTGAACAGGCTTTTATTGTTACCCTGATTAAATATGTGCTTAATAATCCTCCATAGTCATGAAAAATGTTAAATGCACACAACAATAAAGGCAGCAGGGAGCTTCTATTGTATTGTGAATAAAACACACTAGCACATATACACTCACCCAAAGGATTATTAGGAACACCTTTAAAATTTCTCGTGAATGCAATTATCTAATCAACCAATCACATGGCAGTTGCTTCAATGCATGTAGGGGTGTGGTCCTGGTTAAGACAATCTCCTGAACTCCAAACTGATTGTCAGAATGGGAAAAGAATGGTGATTTAAGCAATTTTGAGTGTGGCATGGTTGTTGGTGCCAGACGGGCCAGTCTGAGTATTTCACAATCTGCTCAGTTACTGGCATTTTCACGCACAACCATTTCTAGGGTTTACAAAGAATGGTGTGAAAAGGGAAAAACATCCCGTATGCAGCAGTCCTGTGGGCGAAAATGCCTTGCTGATGGTCAGAGGAGAATGGGCCGACTGATTCAAGCTGATAGAAGAGCAACTTTGCCTGAAATAACCACTCGTTACAACCGAGGTATGCAGCAAAGCATTCGTGAAGCCACAACACGCACAACCTTGAGGCGGATGGGCTAAACAGCAGAAGACCCACCGGGTACCACTCATCTCCACTACAAAAAGGAAAAAGAGGCTACAATTTGCACGAGCTCACCAAAATTGGACAGTTGAAGACTGGAAAAATGTCTGGTCTGATGAGTCTCAAATTCTGTTGAGACATTCAAATGGATAGAGTCAGCTTTTGGCATAAACAGAATGAGAACATGGATCCAACATGCCTTGTTACCACTGTGCAGGCTGGTGGTGGTGGTGTAATGGTGTGGGGGGATGTTTTCTTGGCACACTTTAGGCCCCTTAGTGCCAATTGGGCATCGTTTAAATGCCATTGGCAAACTGAGCATTGTTTCTGAC
>JBBMFX010000134.1:843054-869418 GCA_037832545.1 Rhabdalestes septentrionalis | reverse complement strand
CCCTTAGTGCCAATTGGGCATCGTTTAAATGCCAGGGGCTACCTGAGCATTGTTTCTGACCATGTCCATCCCTTTATTACCACCATGTACCATCCTCTGATGGTGACTTCCAGCAGGATAGTGCACCATGTCACAAAGCTCCAATCATTTCAAACTGGTTTCTTGAACATGACAATGAGTTCACTGTACTAAAATGGCCCCCACAGTCACCAGATCACAATAAAGCAACTTTGGGATGTGGTGCAACGGGAGCTTTGTGCCCTGGATGTGCATCCCACAAATCTAAAAAAACTGCAAGATGCTATCCTATCAATATGGGCCAACATTTCTAAAGAATGCTTTCAGCAACTTGTTGAATCAATGCCGTGTAGAATTAAGGCAGTTCTGAAGGCGAAAAGGGGGTTAAACATTGTATTAGTATGGTGTTCCTCCTTTAGGTGAGTGTAAACAAATACCACTGGAAAGATTATGTTCATCCTGTGTTGCTTTGTTGCAAAATTAGAATTGTTCTTGGTTGTTCCCACTACATTTTTTCAAACAGAATAGTAATATTTGGTAATTACCTTTGTGTTACCTCAGAATTACTTGAGTCCAAATGATTTCTGGGGTTTCTGAGGAATTTCTGGGACAGCCTTAATCCAACTGATTTTTACTGTAGGTGGTGGAAATGTTGAGATCAAAACTGAGAAATTGGATTTCAAAGCTCAGTCGAAAATTGGATCGTTGGACAACATTGGCCATACACCTGGGGGTGGTCAGAGGAAGGTAAACTACTCCACTTTCATACTTTTTTAAGATTAAAGATAATCATGAATCATCTATAGTTCACCAAGCTTAAAATTATGAAATAGAGCCATGTTTTTTAGCTAGTGAATAAAAACATCTAAATACATATACTAACATTAAACACTGCATTAACATTAGGACTATGTTACAGTACTGCTTTCAATCCAGCTGTGCCCCAACACCATGTTGTCTGCTAGATTTACGAGTGTGGATAATGCTAAGTGCAATGTCTCCTGGCAAATGCAAGTCAAACATGAAGTGTTGTGTTCATCTTGCTCTAGGTCTGTCTCAGGGTCGAACATATAGGCTGGATAGCGCCTCTGTTTTCTGCATTTTATACAATACATTTGTCCATCTAGTGCATCTCTCACTCTTTCTTTCTCCGTCCCTTTCTTCCTTCAGCCTGGTCATACAGGCTAGAACCAATGTCACAAATTAAAGGGATAGAAAGAAAGAAGAAAGAAACACTGTCTGGGGTGTTAGGAATATGGATTATGATGTACAATTCAGATTTTAAACTTGCATTTTTTAAGCATGTGATGGGTGGGGAGTGGCCAGCAGCACCTTATTTGCATAAAAGTGACAGAGCCCTGAAACAGCTCATTTTGAAAGGGCTTATAACTGTCCGGAATTTGGCAGGTGATATCTCTTTATGTGACAGTGATTTTGTGCAAAGAACTTCATGAACATGTTTTGTACAGCCCCTAGACCTATTATAGTTTGTTTTCTAAAGTTTTGCATAATATGTCCCCTTTAAATGTGCTTTTTTGTATTTGGCTCACACTCCTATTAGTTACAGGGGTCTCTGCCTCCTTTAGCACAGATACTTCTCCCAGATTTGCTTTTTATGTTTAGTAGATATGCATGGGTTGACTCTACATTTTGACCTGTCGGTTGGGCAGGTTTGGGTCAGGTTAGGTGCACGTGTGCCGGGCAGTTCTAAAGGCAACAAGTTATAAATAACTTTGTGAGTCCAGTCAGGTTCAGGTCGTTGATGAACAATGATTTTAAATTATAAAAAATCTTGACCGATGTAGACATTGTGAGGAATAGTGAGGAATATTATTTTGTTGAAACTCTGTGGATCATGATAAAGTAAACTGTACAACTGGGAACACTACAAAGGTGAGTGGATGCAGGTAAAGAAGGTCTGAAATCTCACAAAGAGGATACCGCAGTTAGTGTCCAGTGATTAAACCAGAAAATGATATAACCAAATTAAATTAATTCCCAATGGATAGCTTTGCAAAAGATTTTTTGTTTGCTTTAAGAGACCTTCCTTCCTTTTTTGGATTTTGGTCTGAGGTTTGTGGTTACCAAACCAATCTATTCAGTGGACTTTTTGATGGCTTCACTCTAACCAAAGGACAAAATCTAATTGGAAATTGGAAAGGGCTTGAAAACTAAAGCTGCTCACTAACCTAAGTGGCGCCCCCTGCTGGAAACAACCTGTTTCTGGGCATCTCTCAAATCACTAAAACAGTTGCTCTGGTGGAAGTTGTGGTGAACACAGTGAGCTCCGTTACAGTGGTGGCTGGCTGGTGTCTTGCTTTCCTTCCTCTTCTCTCTGTCAGGCACACTTCCTCAACTATATTCCTTCATGTTTCTCTTTATCTGGCTCTGCTCGTTTTAGAACCATTTTATCTTTCTTTTTCCTGCTTTTTTATTTCCTGCTTTAACACTCCACATTTTAACTTTGTTTGACATCAGTTTGTTCTGTTCTATTTAGCCATGTCTTTTTTTTTTCTTCTGTTAAAATATAATCCCCTAATGATATGTCCAACTGTAGAGGGAGAAAGGGAAGGAAGCAAACCCAGGAGCTCCTGGGGCCTCCATCCACCCAAACAGAGACATGCCCTTTGACCTCCACCAATGTGTGGTGAACAACTCCAGTAAGTTCACATCAGCCTGTGACTTTCATGCCACTGCTATAGAAATACAACCTGTTCTTGTGGGATCCTTCAATTTTAATTATCCTTGTAAAATATCATTGTATTTTAATGGATTTTTGAGGTCACTCACATCCTTTTTAGTGGTTTGATAAAAATTATGTTAAATTCTGAACTGAATGAAACAGGCTATTTTGGTCACTGCCCCTTTTAGACTTGAGTTCCGATTCTATAAAAAAAATTAAAAATTAAGGCGTCTAACAACTGATCTATTCATTAAAGGCACAAATTAATTTAAAACTGAAATATATTACTTATCCTTAACCCAGGTTTCAGGAGGCGCCGGAGTCCAATCCAGCGCTCATAGGGGGGAAATCTATTGCTAAAATATCTTTTTGTAAAAATCAAGGTCATGCTGAGATTTTATTTCTTTCTTTCAAATGACGAAATAAGTTATTGCACTCTTCTCGGCTTCTTAAGGCCAACTCTGGTTCAACTCTGCCATGTGTGCTCATGAAGTAGATCAGCACTTAAGTAGGAATCTACATCACAGTTTACAAATCAGTCAACCAATGCTTTTTTTTTAACTGATTATATTTTTGGTAAGGGGAGAAATTGGGAATGTTTTTGTCCATTTTAACTGCGTTTGTTTGTTTATTTGTCAGATTGAGAGTCACAAACTGGGTTTTCGAGAGCAGGCGAAAGCTCGCACTGACCACGGGGCTGAGATCGTGGTCCAATCACCCAACATGTCTGCAGACGACTCACCACGCCTCAGCAAAGTGTCTTCCTCTGGCAGCATCAACATGACGGAATCCCCACAACTCTCCACACTAGCTGACCAGGTGTCTGCCTCACTCGCCAAGCAAGGCCTGTGATTTAGCCCTTCACCCACAGCCCTAACCCTCACTGGGATTCAAGAGAGTAATATGCCTCGAAAAAAAAAGAAATAAGAAATGAAAATGAAGTTAAAGTATTTCGTCAGTCTTAAAAAACAAACAAACAAAAAAAAAGCAAGGCGCTTGCTGGGTTTCTTTACTAAGGGTTGTTGCAGCGACTAGATGAGATACGAATTTTGGCTCTCGACAGCTAGGGAAAGTTACTTTACCCCTTTCTGTTGGCTTGGTATCTGATTGAGCTGAAACTGGTGCTGTACTGATCAGTACAATCATTCACAGCCCCAAGTAGCTCATCTATTGTGCTACTACAGCGTTAGGTACTTTTTCTGTATGAAATCTTACTTCAGCCTACCTTTCCATTGCTGTCTCTGCTTTGTTGCCTTATTGTGAATGTTTTTTTTTATCATCTCCGCTATTATTTAATTTAACATCAAACCAGATGGGAAATGAATGTTTTGGGACAAGAGTCTAAAACATGTGCCCCAAAAATGTGCGGGGCACAAGAAAGCCTAATGTTTTTAAGGGAAGTTTAAAGGAGGCACTGAGTTGTGAAACTGCGCTTCACACAGACTTTACAGGAGATCTGTCAAAAAGCTATTCTTACTAAAACTAAAGGAGAGCAAATCATTACCGACTTCCATTAAAATCGTGACATTTGAAAGATGAACATTTTTTCTGTTATCAGCATTAGCATATTCACTTCCTTGAGTTAACTCATTGGATGGTATCATAACAGTCCACACTGCCATACTGCAGTATATGTTTAATACATAAGGCAATTTGACGAACATTCAGCTTAGACTTTTAACAATCCACTTTTTCCCTCTGGTTCATTTTCCCGTGGCCAGAGTAGTTACTAAGCAAAGCAATTATACCCCCATTTTAAAAATGTTCTGCTGGTGTCTACACAATGCAAGACGTTATTCTGGGTTGTCAAATTCACGTTGATGTTTAACAGACACTGCATTCCTTTTAAAACTCTTATCTGCATGGTCTACTGCTGGTAAACTCTGAGCCCTGGCACTGGCTCAGTTTTTTAATTGTGGTAAACCAAACTTCCTCATATTCGGCACTGTTCCAACTCCCTGCCTCCTGAAAAATTCCCTGTTCTGCCTCGCTGGCGCCCTGTGGAAGATGCTTAGTTCCAAAGAAAGTGTTAATGGACCGGCCAGGTGGCCAGAACACCCTCATTTCAAATAAAAAGAGACCAGTAAGAAAGAAGACAATTTATAATCACACCACTAAAGGTGCACACACCTCTCTTACTAGTTGATCGTGATAAAGGCAAGTGACACAATTATTTCAGACACACTCAACAATGTGCAGTGCAAGTGGCAATGCTTGGTTTGAAAAAATAAAGTGCCTCCCTTTGCTTCATTGACATTTCAATCAAATGTAAATAGTGACATTTGGACGTCGAGGCTTTCATTTGGGAAAGGAAGATGCAGCAGAAAAGCAAAAAGCATGAACGCTCTTTTTGGAAAACGCTGCTATGAGCTGATGCATCACAACATGCAATGCAACACCAAATGGTCTTCGTTAAAGATGCCTTCTCCAAATCCACTGATCAAACACCCACACACTCTGCTTCTGCGTGCAGTTTCCAGGCACCCAGTCAGCTTCGCTAGATTTCAGTAACTTCAATTAATCAATCCCCAGTCCTTCACACTCAACCAGGCCTGCGGTGATGAGTCCATGCCTCCTCCAAAAAAGGGAGGGTAAATAAAATTCAAAAAGGGACAACCACGCATCCTGCAAAAATCCAAGCTGCGCACATCTTAACTTATCGTACTCTGTGGATGTGAGATGTAATCGACATTTTCATTTTTTGGTTGGTCTGTCAGTCATACCTGATATTTATTATGCCTTTTTTATATCCTCAGTACACCTCAGCTTTTTCCTTTTGATATTTAGAAAAAAAAAAGAAACAATGCCGTGAATGGACATAAAACACCTGGAGCTGCCCCATTTCTCCCAATATTCTACTGTTTAAACAAGTGTTTGACAAATATAAACAAGGAAGGAGGGCAAAAAATCTTGTAGGTGGTTATGCAGCAGTACCTCGTAAAAACTTATCCTCTGTAAGCCCATAAGGAAGTGCAAGTGCTGATGATTGGATTCCTTTACTTCATAATAGCCATGATCACACTGGCATTACGGACAATTAAAAACTGCAGTGGCTCCATATGATTCAGGACAGGCACAAAAACAGAAAAAATAAATCTATTCCTAGATGAGCACCTACTGCTCAGTGCTTATCAGACCACTGCAGACTGCAGAGCATGCTGTCTAAAATGGGAGAAAGCATGAGTGAGGCACAGAACAAAACTGGTTTTACAGAGATTGAAGCCTTGTATCACAAAAACGTCCTGCAACCTACTCCAGGTTTCTGTTTCATAAACCATAACTACCGTTCTCTCACTGCACTTCTACAGTACATTCTTGCTTGACAGTTGTGATTGTCCTCATTGTAGTTGTGTGTTATCAGTTGGTTTACGCTCATAGTCGTTGCTGTAAATGTGGATTTGGAAATAAAGTCGGTATTAAATAGCTGTGGTGTGTTGTCTGTGTATATAGCACTAACATTCATTTTCTTTGTGTGTGACAGACATATGGAAAGCTTCATCAGGGCACTAAGAAGCAGGACAGACACTTGATAGTACAATATAATTCACTTTTAATTTTTAGAAGCACAAATGCTGCCTGTCAGATTGGCCGATCATCCATACATTTTTTTTACCTCTGCGTAAAGAAAGTGTTAAATATTTTTTGTACGTGTTTTCTCCCTATATGATCAGGACAGCTACAGCCTCAACAACAAACACAGTAAAGAATCAAACAATGTATTTACAAAATATACTCTTTTTTGTACAAACTATTACATGCTAAAGGATATACCAGACTCGCCAAAACCCCATTCACCAGACTGGAAATTTGTATGAAAATAACCCACACAATACAATATTGGCTTTCCAAAGCTAACCAAACTCTATTGAACATCGAGTCGGCTTGATGAGTGTACAGAGGAGAACCCCAATCGCACAGACAGACCATTATCTATCATGTTTGGGTACTGATGTGGGAGAACCACCTCAGTAAAAAAAACAAAAAAAAAAACAAAACAAAAAAACAGGACAACTGGTGATAGTCTTTAGATTTCCTGCCTTGTCTGCCACACATATTTGATTTCTCTTACGGTGGAGCTTGGAATTTGAACAAAGAAATCTAGAACAGCCGTAAATAGTGTGTAGACACTGAGCCCCTCTAAACTACTTGGATGGCTTTTGGTACATTCACAAACACAATGGAGTGACACAGATGTGTCCAATTGCTGGAATTAATAAGAAAGCATTGGCAAGCTTGGCCAAATAAACACAATCAGCAGACAATGGTTTATCCAGCTTGAAGTGGCCACTTATCTCAAGAAAGAGGGCCAAGAAATAGTGCAGTTTCTTGATGAAAAATTTTTTTTTTTACAAGCAATTCATGAAAATCAGACTTACTCCACAGTGAAGCGAATTCACCTTGATTTTTCGATTCTACTAACAAAGCATCAAGAAAGAACTGATACCAAAGTGCCAAATTAAAATAAACAGGCAATTTTTTGAATGAATGAGAGAACAGTGCTAAGTGTAATTTTAGACATACAACTAGCGCTAAGCAGCCTGCAGCAGCATCATGTACAGGCAGTTTTATCTCCAAACAATAGCAGGCAGCAGGATTAAAAGACAGCAACTCAAGTAAGTGCTTACATTTCTCTTTTGCATTTAAAGAAATGGGCAGTGCAAAAGTGGACAGTAATGATCACACTTGCTGCCTTTGTTTCAGCAGGGTTTAATATGGATCAGAGTGCCAATCAAGGGTCAGTTTTTGCATGACCTCATCAACACTTTAATCGTTAAACAATGTGTAGCAGAGACTTGAACTGCATTTTTATGACATACAGTATTTAAGCATGCTGCTTCAGTGGCAGGTGGGCTTCAACACAGAGTGGCAACTAAAAGATTTACAAGCTTCCAGCAGTTTAACACATACAAAATAAAACCAGGGGGCTGATTAACAATGGAGCTCGTTTACTCTGGTCCCTTGTTAGAGACACTTGAGTTCCATTCCATATGATGCAGTGGGTAATGGAATAGGGGTTGAAGAATAAAGACATAATGAAGTGCTAAACAAAACAATTAGAAACTATCAAGAGGAAAGGCAAATATTTGTGTGCGTGTCTTTTGTTTTTTGTCATTCAATGGAGGGCTGTACCCAAGTCAATGTAACTGGTTTGATACAACCAATACAATCTCTTCAGTCTCTTAGAATGCTGGACAAGTGCACATCAGCTAGTTGGACAATGCCAAGTCTCTGCATCTCACAATGCATAATCACTTTCACCTTTCTTTTTACTCATAACAACAATTATTTTCCAGTGACCCAAAAGAAAAAAGCAGAGAAAACAATTAAAACAGGTCTCTACATTTCCATACAATTCACTAAAAACTGTGAAAGAATTAACTGATGTTTGAATATCAAACAACAGGATTTTATTATTTTTTTAAATATATGTTTATATATTTTTGTTGGTGTCATCATTTAGGAAAGTTGGTGGAGGTGGGGTCTGAGTCTACAGGTTTTTCCTGTCCAAGCTTCATCGGGGCGTGTGCTTGTGTGGGTTGGCTTTCTGTTTGGTGCTGTCTTCCGGGAGGGGTGAAGGGGGGCCGACGTCAGACTCGGATTTGGACGAGCCGGTCTTAGAGCCAGAGATTCTGCGCATGGTTTGGTATAGTCGCTCGCTGGTTTGGCTGCTCGGGCCCTCATGGTCCAATGTCGGGTTGATGTCCAGAGGGAAAGTCCGGCGCTCCCATGGCAGCACCGGCTGGGAAACCCATACCAAAGAAAATCCAAAAAAGCACAATGAGCAACTGAGCTTACATTATTGTAAGCAAAAACAAATACATCATTGTCTTTAGTACTTATTCAAAGAGGTTCACTTAATTATCACATTTTCAGACATTCACTTTCTTCTAAAGAAAACTACAGAAGCAAACGTCCAATAACTATTTTTCATTTTCTTTTATGAGCTACTGTTTTAACACAGATAGGGATTGCTAAGCTCAAAATAAATATTGAGGGGATCTACCTGGAGCTTCCAGCATGGGAATACATGCATTTCATAATTCATATCCTCATAAATGAAGTGGACCCTACACAGAACTCTGAAGTATTCATATAAATGTGGAGCTGTGAGCAAAATCCAGCAAACCTACCATCTCCTCATAGATGGTGTCTGGTGTGGAGCTGCGCGTGTCCTCGTTGGACAGCAGGCGTTGTGAATCTCTGGAGCCAGGTGTGTGTAAACCAGAGAACATCAGCATCTCTGGGCTTGCGGGGCTGGAGGGAGACGTGGCTGAGCTGTAGTCCTGCAGCAGGTGGAAGTGTGCTGTGTCTGGAGACGAAGGCTGCGGTGTAGAAGGATTGGTGCCACCTAGCAGAGGGGTGGTCCGCCCATCCACAGACTTGTAAGACCTGGAGAGTATGAAAGTTCTGGAGGTTAAATTATGGGTGGAAATTGTTGTAATAGGAGTAATAAGAGTAAACTGAAATCAAGTAAACAAGGGGCACCCGGGGAGCAGTAAGATCTCAAGGGCAACTCCCTATCCAATAGGACATCTGCTGTCAAATCTTACACTCATTCAAAAAATATGATAAGTGAACTCCCCTGTTGCACGATGATGAAATGATCAACAGATGTGTGAATGACGGTGCACACGAATGTCAATCCGTAACAGCATTTCATAAACTGTCAATCACAATTCACTATGAATTTGATAATAGCCCCAACCATAAGTTGAAGGACACCCACCTACTGCCCCTTCTCTTAGCAATGGCACTGGCCGTCCAGCTCCAACGGGAACGCTCCTGCTCTTCATAAGGGAGATGCAGTTGGGAGAACATTGCATCAGAGAGATCCTCAATCTGAGAGAAAATGACAGGGAGAGGGGAAAAATAAGTGAGGCATGTTCAAAGGGTGTAAAGATGCACAATCCATAAAAGCTCCAGAGATTTTAGTTTTCAAAAATGAACTGCTCTAAAGGGCTACCTGCAAGAAAACATGAGAATCATACCTCCACTGCATCATCATCTTCAGAGATCCTCTTTGAGGTAATGTCAACCTCTCTCCAACTTAAAACCAAACAGAGGAACAAACATTAGACAAAGAAACTTCATATGTAGAAGGGATTCATTGCTTCTGAGTAAAGCGTGTGATGTGTCTCCAAAGTCTAACCTTGGTGTAAGGATCTCTTTGTACTGCAGTTTCTCCACTCTGGTGGTGGCAGCCACAGACATGGGGATGACAATGTTGTTAATGTCAAATGAGCTTTCTCCTCTCCTCCGGCGAATGGGTTGCTGAAACAGACAAACAGCTTTTCTCAGTGATCAACACCATACACAGTGCTAGCAAAAGACACCAAAAACACCAAAAGCATGATTCCATCCCCTAAATATAACTTATATGGTCAATAAACACAAACTGCTTTTCATAAAGAAATACATAACCAGGGTTTTGTGACATCACATGCATGCTCACACTTACTGGGGTGGCATTGTTGAGGCTGCAGGGTATGGGGCTCTCAGAGGAGGATAACTGTCTGACCAGAGGACTGTTGGTAGGGGTGTTCAGACTGGGCAGAGATGGACATGGGCTACTCACCTCCATATAGAACTTGGGTGCATCTGTAGAAAGTTAAATTTTTTATATACAACTGCCGAGTTAAATGAAATATAAGGTCATTAAAAATACAAGCCAAATTAGAAGAGATGAAAATCCAGAGAGGGAGAAAATTAACAATTCAGTAATGCTTTATGGTTCCATCTCTTCCGAGTGATTTAGAACAACGTTGATTAATTAGACCAATATATTCTTTCCCGCATAAACATATTTGCCATTAAACTATACAAAAGAATATGACACGAAAGAGGAGGAAGGGTCAGGATGCATCAATGACCATTAATGCTCTGAACATCTTGGGGAACCTGAATTATAATGGAAGAGAATTAAAGATGGCAGCTCGTACTCTCAGTGTGGTCCAGTGAGTGTTCGCGTGGCCTCTTGCGGCTGTGGCTCTTGTCAAAAGCGATGTGGCTGCGCTCCGGCCGGAAGTGCTGACGAGATTCACCACCATCACTCTGCTGCCGAGACAGTTTCTCCGACCGAATTTTGTGATGGGGAAACCCTGAACAAGGGCAAGGGACAGACAAAGACCATTTAGATAAAAAAAAAGCAAGGCCCCTTCAGTAAAATGGACATGGTGCAGCATGTTAATCATAACATATACAGAAAATTCTCAGAATTGTGTAGGATAAACTAGACTTCAGTCATTAAATCATAGCAACAACTGATTGGCCGTTATGGTGTGAGTCATTGTTATTCAAGACCTGAAAATTCGACCTGGGACTAAAGATAATTTACATACACTACTCACAAGAAAGTTAGTGTTTGGGTGAAATTAAAAGGTGAACTTAATGGCTCAATTTCCCAGACAGGGATTAACCCTAGTGCTTTATTAAATAGCACTGAGTGAGAAAAGGTAGTCCAAGACTAGGCTGAATGCCAATCTTGGAAACTGAGCCAATGAGACCTTCCCTAAACGTTTGAATGCACATGTCCAACTGTTCAATGTTTCAGTACTTTTTAAACAACTTGCTGTTCTTGGAACAGCCTTTTCATCTTGCTGTTCACATTTTGACATCGAGAGACCAAGACAACTCCTAATAATTGATTAACAGTACCTTGTCATTGCAAGGCTTCAAACAGGATGATCTCAGATGGTAGTGGCCACTGAGTGTAGAGTGTAAGAGTGTCATTAGCAGGTTGCAACAGAGATACAGAGACTGGAAGAGTCACAGATAGCCATGGAAGTGGACCTTTGGCCACATCTCACTGATGTTCATTGTGAAAAGTGCCCTGCACAACCGGATGACGAATGCGACACAAATCCAGGCAAGTGATCAATCGGTCACACCTGAACACACCACTGCACACATTGTAATCTGAACCAATTTTGCACCCGTGTGGAGCAGTGTGTGGAGACGTTCTCGGGGAGCAGTGTGTGAGGAGCAGTGTGTGGGGAGCGGTGTGTGGGAAAGGTACTTATTCAGGGTACCTCAGAGGTTCCTGCAGTCTGGAGGATCGACCCACGACTTTCTGATCGCAGGGCGAGTGCCCAAACCGCGCGAGTGTGTGACGGAGGGAGGGAGGGGAGGGGGCGTGGCGTCCCGAATACAAATATTTTTTAAGTATTTGTCCAAATACAGTATTCGTAAAAAACACATTATTTGTGCCAATCCGAATACTGTATTTGTATTTGTCTCCACCCCTATTACTTGACACACTGTCAGGCACAGATGTTATCGTCTTGCATGGGCCAGGGGGCATTTACACTGGACAAGGGACCAGTGGGCCTCAGTGCTCTTCTCTGATGAAATTCGATTCACCAGCAGTAATGATGGAGAGCACTATGCATCAGGCACTGTTGTCACCAGACTAGACTTTGGTGAAGTTATAGTGTGGGTCATTGTGTCTAGTTAATACAGAACTATCCTTAACTTTGTGAAATGGTACAGACCCCATACCACCTAAATAACACCATTAATCCAGTCATTGTGCCCCTGCATGAACCACAGAGGCCTTATTTCATCTTCATGGTCAACAATGCTCCAGGTCATCGAGGTCGCATCATTAGGGAACCTTATTGACATGAGGGCAGCCCTTCAAGAAGAGCGGGATACCATGCCTCAGCAGCCAATAAGTCAACTTGTGAACAGTATGAGACATCATTGTCAAGATTTAATTGATGTTCATTGAAATATGTCACGTTACTGAGACGATGACATTTTTGGTACACTCACCACTGTTATTGGCTTTTGTTTCAATAAATAGTTTGAGATGAGGAAATCACCACTGCATGCTTCTACTTAAATGCTCTATTTTTATGACATCACAGTTGATTTTTGCATAAATTTCACCTGAAAGCCAAATATACCAAACTTTTTGTGTATTTCTGGACAGGATTTTCAGCACAATTTAAGCTCTTTGTAAAGGTCATGAGTCATTTTCCCCTATCAACAACTAACATACCAGGTAAATATATTCAGCTTTCAAGATTTGGGACACTCAAAAGCTGGTGTAAACTGTGTACACCTGGGCTCTCTGTATTTATGTATATTATGCAGAGACATACATACATCAACACACTTGAAAACATCTCATTGTATCTTGGTACAGCGGATGATGCTTATTCCAACAATTTAGTGGAAAGTGAAACATGGAGTGACTTTCATGAATAAAACTTCTGTCTGTTGGATTTCAGAGCAATGAAAAAAATCTGTTTACCATCTTACATTAATGGAAGTTACGGAATTAATTGTTATTGATACTATGTTTGCTGAGCCTGGACGAGGCAAGCCACGTTTGGCACTGCTGTGGACCAAGACTGTGTCTGCGAGCAGCACCCTGACACTTACGGATAGTGGATAGAAGCGAATTGGGAAGCTTATGTTTGTCTTTGGAAGAAGAGGACGATGAGGAGTCCAGGATGCGGCTACCCAGGGGAAACTTGTGTTTGAGAGAAAGCTTCTTGATGGGTTTGATCTTCTCAAGTGACCGGCCTTGCCAGTGGCACTTCAACAAGCGCTGCAAGTGCAGACTTACACCCACATCTGGGAAGGAGAAACAGAGAGAGAGAGAGAGAGAGCGAGAGCGAGAGCAGGATTTTTTTTATAATTTAAAAACAATACTTAACATTTCATCTTTTTTTGCACACAATTAGACGATCTTTTCCTAAGAATCAGAGCACCAAATTACCTTCTGAAATAGGGCTGAATCGATTATTCGAGTAATGTCACCAAAGTCCATCTTTTTAAACGTCTCTGCTATTGTATCACTCTTGCTCTGTAGACATACCTGCTGTGGAGCTGGGGTATCACTGTTTCACACGGACAGTAATAATGGATGTGCATTTGAATGATTTAAGACGGCGTGTTTATTTTGCTCTCTGTGGAAATGGTGGAAAACGAACATCCTGGTGTGCATAAAAAGCAGAAAATATGTAAAATGCTAATTATACCTTTGTGAGTTTACTTAAAGTTTTGAAACATTAAAAGATTTCCATTGGTCTACAATGTCATCAGCCCAAGGATGAGAGGCGACTGGTCCGATAAAGAGTAAGTTTCAGTCTGGAGTTGGGCGAGTGCTGTCTCAGCACGGAAAGTGGCATGTTTAGGCCCTCTCTCCGTCACCAACACTGGCCTAAAATTATTATTAATTACATATCTGACGGAGAACAATGCAGGGAATTAGTTGGAAATTTTTCACAGAGACACATCAGCCCGTGGAGCTTGGTATGTCTGAGTGTTTGGCCCAAGGAGCAACAAGCGAAGTGTTGCCCTGGAGTGAGAGCTTCAAGCATGGTCTCGTTGGAAAGGTCTCCTGGTGTGTCTGAAAGCTTGCCCTTCAGAGCAATATGGTTCGGAAAATGTTGCATGACGCACTATTGATACATTTGTTTAAAAACACAAAAGTATGATTTTATCTGAAAAATCAACAGAATACTCTATTCCAAAAATATCTGATAGTTACAGCCCTATTCTGAAATATCCTGGGGCAAAGTGTGAATATGCTTCCATAATTAATAGTCTTGCCTCTGAAAATATAGGTACAGCCTCCAAAATAATGATAGAAATGTAAAAATAAATATATAAAAATAAACCTGACACTTTGAACAGCATTTGGCCTTTCAATCTTCAAGCAATAGCATGATCTCACGGATGTTATACAAGGAGATCCAGAAAATAGCAAAAAACATTCAAGACCACCATTTCTGTTTTTTTCAATACATTTCAGAGAAAAAGAAATCTTGATTAATGAAAATGTACTGTTCCAATCAAATTATGAGTTGATTTTCTGATTTTAATTAGCAATGAGAAAAAGTTTTAATGGGTCTAAACTGCAGGCAGTGACTCCTAAAAATTATTTCTTGCCCTCCATTAAACTAAAGGACATTCGTACTTCAAAACCAGGGTCAACTCAATGCCTAAAGCTTCACCAAACATAAATAGGGGGCGTCCTCTTGTAGGTTATGCAGGGCTGAAATCCAGTGGAGTTCCCCTTGCTCTCATTTGCCCTGCTTCAATTTCACTCCACATGAAACCCAGCCCATCCTGCTCACTCTCTCACTCTCTCAAACATTAGGAGCAGTGGGAAAACAGCTTTTATGAATAAAGAATTGTGAGCCAATCACAGGTATCCAAAGCACTGATCTGGAGTCAAACTATCGCATTTTAATGACATTAATGTGCAGACAAGGAAGCCTGAAGGCAATACAAATATACTGCTACAGACTTTGCTTCTGTTTCACAGCAGATCACAAAACCCCTCTGTCTTCAAGACAAACCTTGGTAGTAAACTCTGTGTTCTGTTTCTAAAATCTGAATTTGAAGGGTCTGTTTAAAACTACTGTAATAAACTGGTACACATGTGAGCACAAGCTTCCGGTGGATTGTTAATTTACGTGCGTAACAAGCTGATAACACTGTAGTTTATGGACAAGTTGGACAAAAATGCTCTGTTTATTCCTTGCTTTGCTAATCTGTTTTGTCCTATGTCTGAAAACTGGCGCTGTGAACATGCTAAAAAGTAAAACAAAATAAAATACTAATAACTTTGTCCAGACATAATGTCGGCCTGCATGCACTACAGTAAGAGCTGCTAAATAACAGGGCCTTGCACTGAGTAGGGTGCAGTTGCTATTTTAAGAGGTGAAACAGCAGTGCTGGAATAATTAACTCTTAAGAAGGCACAGGTCCAGCACTATGGTGATTATAGTATACAGCTCTGAACGCAGTAAAGGCTGTAAAAGGGGTAGAAAATAGAAGAGTGCAGAATAAGTAGTTCTTTGCTATTTTGTGCTCAACTACCTCATCTCACACTAGTGACTGATCATAGACTGTACATAAATGTATTATCTAATGTTTTTAAAAATTTTGGTTTTATATTTGATATGGTTACAATAATGTTCATGTTGAGACTTTCAATAAATATTTTTATAAATATAATAAATAATAAATATGTTTATTTGTTCAGTGTTTGCTAAACCAAAATGTTATTACAGTTTAATTTGTACAGCAGTACTTTTCAAATAAAAGTGCAATTTTAAATAATTTATAATTGCAATATGCAATAATCACAGAAAATCAATTTTAATTGTTGCCCAGGTGTTAATAGTTATGTGAGTGTGTGTGAGATAAAAAATTAAAATCCATGAATAATTGTAGGTTATACTCACCATCAGGGAATGAAATAATGGGATGGACACAGGGGTCAAACTGAGCCAGCCTGTCCAGCAGAGGGAGCTGGAGCTGAATATCCATTGGAGCCACAGAGCACCCAGAACACATTACACACTGACCATTGACCTCACAGCCACACCAGCCAGGACTGGTCAGCTTCTGAACCTGTAGCTTCAGAGAGAAGAGAGAGATACAGAAATGTTACACACATAATGGGACAAAAATATGAATTATTTATTTGTGTACCAAGATATTTTGATTACAGTAAAGCCCCACTTTAACACGGATCAGCAGTCGTGGTTTCAGTCCAACACAGATTTTTTTCCTGAGACCACACCAACAGGGAAACAGCAGATATTCTCAATTTATATTTGCTTTTGTAACATCCAGGCCTCGTCTGCCACCCCCCCCTCGACCTCGTGCTGGGTTGCTAAGAACCATGCTCAAATATGAACCACGCACAAGGACGAGGGGTGTGGTGTAGGTAGCCTGGGTATGGCAGTTTTTTTCGTCCCGATGTCATTTTTCATATATTTTAGTGCTACGTTAATAAGAAAAAATGTACAAATTTTTTAACAAATACAGCTATATTTCTATATAAAAAGAACTATAAATGTTTTGGTACTGACGAGAGAACACAAAGAAAGCGCATCTTGGGATGCTGAAATACCGCTGTATTCAGAGGCAGGAGAGGTTTGAAATTAGCCAATCTTTATTTCTCCTTGCTGCTGATGACTGGGGCCATTTGATGGATACCTCGCTGTACTCTTTACAAACAGCCTTGTTTTTGAAACTGAGCCAGTGACCGAGTTGACAATGTTTTGCATGTGCTCTTGTCTCCGAGTACTCACGTGTTTGACTCATTAACGTGTGTGTGTGTGTGTGTGTGTGTGTGTGTGAGTGAGAGAGAGAGATGGAGTGAGCAAGGGAAGGAAAAAGGGAGGGAGGAAGAAAGGGAAGGAGAAAGGAAGGGAAGGAGAAAGGGAGGGAGGGAGAATAGGAGGGAGAGCAGGAAGGCGGGAGAGAGGAAAGGAGAGAGGGAGCAAGGGAGGGTTGCTACAGGCAACTGAAGTTCATGTACACAAGCCTATTCAGTAATCCTGCCATCGAACAGCAGACAGTGAACATATATTCCCCACTTTACAGCACATCACGTTAAAACTGCTCTCACAGGTGGATAAGTGATTAAAAAATTACGTTAAAATGTTTAAAAAAAACAAACTAAAAGAAATAACACCCATTTGTAATTGTAAGAAAACTGTTTGCATCTATGAACTACATACATCTACACTGCGCATAACTGCACTAAAAGTAAACCTGACACTGAGAATACTGAAAATGTATCAAATGCCAGAATTACTTGCACTGAGCCATGAAGACCACAGCTTGGTCACTGAAATGTTCAGCTCATTCCATGAGGCTTTAGCATGTAGATGGTTTGGTTAGATCATGGGTGTTGCTTGGTTTAAAATGTCTATTCACACTCCAGCTGCATTTAGCATTTTATAAACACTCACCCGGCATCTACAGGCCTCTACAGGCCTCACACGAATACAATTTCATTTGGTTGAATTTGGCTGTAGCTTCTTATGTATTCAGGGTCCTCCTCCAAAATGATTCCAGAATGTTTATTGCCAGTAATTTATTTGTGGCAAACCTGGCTTGAGATGGCGCTTATTGTTTTAGCGGCTGCTAGAGAATGCTGGCTTGCAGTAAGGGTGTAACTCATGGGCAAGTATCAGTTTACCAGGTTGCTCTAGGGTAACTCCGGGGGAGGAAGCAAAATCAAAACAGAAGACTGTGCACCACTAACAGACAGAACTGGGACCAGTATGCTGAGCCTCCATTGTGAGGGTAAATGTCATTGAAAATGCAGGGAGGTGAGTCAGCACAAGGGGAGGACACAGCCCTTGTGTATCAGGCATCTGTGAATAAGAGGTGATCTAAGACCAGCGTCTACAGTACAGACCTTATCAAGCAAAAACTGACCTTGGAGCAGCACTAATACACTATTCAAATTAGAATGAATACATAAATACATAAACAAAAAGCTGATCTGACATCCAACTCCATTGGCTAATTTTCTTAGATTAATGCATTTTACACAGAGATTGCTGTAACACCAACACCAAGAGGCTTTATTATACAGAGTTACAAGAGAATCCGTAATCAGATAAATAACATCTTAGAACACCACAAACAAGGCAGACAATTGAGTACAAGCAACCTGTAGTTTTCCATTTAAGAAAATGTAAAAATATAAAAAATGTTTAGTTCTCATGTTTTCAGCAAACATGGACAGCCAAGCTTGACTTAATAGTTTAGTTTACTGAAGATGTGTTCCAATAAGGAATCTCATTTGGATCTCAAAGTTTCACAACTAACCTTCCCACAAGACCTTGCCTAAATTCCCAAGGCAGTGTATATCCAGAGCATCAGCAAATATTTTCAGAGAAGGTCAATACAAACTACATAGCCCATGGCTAAAATTCCAGATCACACAGTGAGAGAAATCAGCTCAGCTGCCCCTCCAAACATTTCTGTAACCCACAGGGACATGCTAAACACCCCATTCCAAAAGCCACTCACTTCTGCGAATACAATCGGCTGCCCACACATTCTTCTATTTCTAGCATTTAAATTCAACACCGTCAGAGGGAGATACACACACACACACACACATGTTTATCTCACATAACCACCTACAAATATTTCTCTGTGATGCATGGAGATACTTTTATTAGCCTCTCTTTCTCTAGTTTCATCAGTGTCCCTACAAACCACTCTTGGAGAAAACAGATGAATATCCCCTCTGCAGCTGCTTTCTTAAATAGAAGATGCATGTCACCATGTAAAACGGTGAATATGGACGAAATAAACAAACACTGAACATATTATTAATCAAATAATTATTTTCTAACACTGTAGAAGCATGTTATGATTCACATCTCCCCAGTAGTGCCCTACCTTGCGGTTTAGGTTGGTGATAGAACTTGGTCGAAGCAGGCGTCGTCTCTTGCAAGACAGCAATGGCCGAGTGCGGGCAGCAACACAGCTGCTGTCTGAGGCAGAACAGGGCTGCTGTGAGTTAAGCTGTGCCTCCAGTTCTGTGTTTTCTGGAGAACTAGCCTGCAAACTGGTGAAGGACAGTAGAAATATGTAATGGAATTTTGACACACCAAATTATTAACTAAAGTGTTGACACTTATTTCATGCATCATGGATTATACCACTGACATATAAAAAAAAGTTAAAGGCTTTTCTCCATTCCTACCTGTTGATGACTCCGTTAATCTGTTGAACAGACGCACAGCCTTTTCCCAGGTTCGTCTCCATAGAGATCCCATGGCCTGATATAGATCCCTCTGTCCTAACAGGATCATGCACCTGAAAGAACAAAAGACCCACAAAAACATTTGGTATGATCCAAACAGACATTCATTATGCCTCCCCACAGTGCTGTGCTTGGTTCTGCTCAAGCAGCTGAATGGTTCTGGTAAAATTCCACTGGTGGATTGAATGGAGTAAAAAGGTTAACAGCCCTTGGCATACCAAAAAACAAAGAGCACAAGTGTTTACATCCCCCCCCCCCTTTCTCTAACTAAAGCCAAAATACCCTGGGTGAGCCCAGAGTCTTCTTTGGGAAGTTTTGGGCAAAGTGCCAGAGCTGCTCTTTGCTTTGACTTTACTTTGTCTGCTCACATCTGCTGGAAAAGGAGTTCCACTTCATTCATATTTGAGGTTCTGAGCCATCTACGTTTGATCCAAGACACAGCACAAAATTTCAATAGCATATCAGCTATTTTGCTTTGTTTAAACCTGACACTAGAGGACAAAGACATATTTGCACCAGCCTCAGATGGTTAAGATGATGCAGGGCAAAACACCATTATTTAAAATCCTCATGTCCTCACTGCTGGAACTTTACCTGAAGATACCTGAAAAAACTTTTACAATTGTGATCAGAAGTTTACCTACACTCATCATGATTATGATTGTCATTCAATCTGAGCTTTTAAAGATTTATTTGAACCGATATATATACAGGGCAGATTACACAACAAACAACTTCAGAATTGGATGCACAAGATTGAATTGATTTAGTATTTTAGGATATTTAGGATTGTCTCCAATCAACAGAATGTCAAAATTATACATAAACCTTTGAAAGGATGTTGTCAGTGCCACTGTTGCATAGCACAAAGTGGATGGAATAATGAAGTAAGATTAACACCAAAATCTTCAGCTTCACCTCAAATCAACAGCTTAACAGTTTGGAAACAATTGAGTGCTCCAATGAGATAATGGCTCCAAACACAACAAAACTGGTACTGCAATGGATAATGCAGGCTAAAATTAAACCTTCTCAAAGCTCAACCTCAACCTGATTGAAAATGTGTACACTATGCTTGAAAGCAAGGTCCATGGCAGGAAACAAACCAATTTAAATAAACTGTACAAATACTGCCAAGAATGTGGTCTAATATCCAACCAGAATTATGCCATAAGCTGCTTGATGGCTAAAAAAAATAAATAAATAAAAAAAAGCATCTGATTGTGGAGAGTTAAGGGACATTTAACCAAATGTAAGTTTGTATGTACACATTTTAGCCTGTACATAAATAAATTCTAATATTGTGCACCCAATTCTTGTTTTTAAAAAAACATTTAACTATGTTTATGTATAATCATTCTGCCCTGTGAAAATAACAGTTCTAGTAAGTCATTAAAAGTCCAAAATGGATATGACAAAACTAAATCTGCCAACATTGCTTCTTTATGATTTAGCAGTTTATTTGGGACAGGATTTTTAACTGATCCCATCAGTACTGCCACAAATGATTATTTTCATAATCGACTAGTCACCGATTATTTTTGTGATTAGTCAATTAATCAGATCATGCGTACATTGGACATAAAACCGCTTTTCGTAACCAGCATGTAACTGCTCTTATATAACCATCATCTTGTTACAGCTTGAAGTATTACTAAAATATTACTAAAAATAAAAAAAAATGATGGCATATTAAACTTTTCATGAGTTTGCAGCTTGTAGCAACAAACAATTCTTTAAATGTAGCATATTTACTCCTGCAATATTATTGTGGCTATGTCTGTGCTGAAAACAAAAATATGAAACATTGGAATCCAAATACGTTACGCTGGTTAAAGTTAAACAAATGTCAGAGCATGCCACAATCACAAAAATAAAGTTTTGGTCTCACTGAAATATAAGAAAATTGCTTTTTTGCTCAGTGATCACAACTATATATAGTCTGACTGTATATAGTCCCAAACCTACACAAGACTCTAGTTCATAGCCAGGAAAGCTCTTCCTTGCTGCGTTCTGCTGTGTTTCCTATTCAAACACTACATCACTGTTATAACCTTGCCGCAAACATATAACATATATATGCTGAGGAAAATGAAACTGTCATCACTAATGTTAAATGTAGAAATTGAATCAGCCACAATGTGCTTCCTTTTCAGATGCTCATGCATCAATGTCTTACTGCATGTTTTTTTTTTTTTCTTAAAATGCTTCCAAACTTTCCAGCTCCATTGCCGGTTAGCCATGGTATAAGAGACGGTCTTACAAAGCTTAAAATAAATAAAAGAGGTGTTGACTATTGAAATGCAGGTTGCAAAAGACAAGGACGACACAAATTAATGCTGGGCGGTTTATAGGGTTGGGTATCGCTTGTTTTGGGGTTTTTTTATACCGGTGCCAAATTGATACTTTTAAAATGGTACGGTGCCTGAACTGATACTTTACAAAAGCCACAAAATCATAAATACTTTAAATACAAAAAGTTTTAAGTATGTATGTATATACATGCAAATACAAAAAACAACAGAAAACATAAGCCACTTAACTACAATAACTAAACTGCTTCAAACAGGGGCGCAGATAGCATTTTTAATTCGGAGGCGGGTGGGTGGGGGGGATTGAATCTGTGGAGCGTGGCCTGTTGTGTGTGCGTGGTCTGGGATGGGGTTGGGAAATGGGTTCCTTTTTATTCTCCCCACACCACCAGGTACCAGATTCAAGTAATGGAAAAGCAAAAAAGCGAGTAGAGTTGAACCGAACCGAACTGGTACCAGTCCTGCAAGTTGCAAGTTTTTAAAGTCAGTCAGTAGCTTCACGCTATGACTATGACAGGCACCAATGAGACAGCTAGGTCTCAGGACCCCAGAACAATAATAAAGACGTGTTGCTAGGAGCTATTTGATGGAAGGGAACGGTAAATGGATTGTCATGTTCAGGTTTTCGATTTAAAAATAAAAAAATTAGAAGTTTTAGACCCTAAACCAGGAGTATGAGTAATACATCACTGCATCATCTGTGCTTTGGCGGGTCGAGGTCTACAGTTCAGCCATTTAAGTGGCCCCTGAAAGAGGGACCGAAATGTGTGTTCTGTTTCGGTCCGGTACATATCGATTACATAGGTACCGGTGCCATATTGGCACCAGTTTTCGGTACCCATCCGAAAACTGATCGTTGCTTATACCGCAATACTTCTTTAAATAACAAAACTATGTTCGGAAAGTGGGGCAGCTGGAAACTGCTGCATTGCTTGGGGAAGGGAACTTTTCATTTGAGTGCTGAGTCACACGACATGTCAGATAAACACCGTATGAATTATAAGGTGTAAATATTACTTTTAGGGAGTGGGTTTTTGTGCAGTTTCTTAATTTTAGCTTTATTTTACATTCTCAAAAATACTTTCATATTCAGTAGTATTAATATACGTGTTGTTCACTTCAATGCCGATTCTGATGTGTGTATGATTCTGTACATATACGGGATACAACAGGACAAAGATATTCCAAACTAAGAGCAAAATAATCCCAAAAGTATGTTTTTATCTCAGCATTATGAAGAAACAAGCATGTTTTTAGTCTTTAGTGGTTAGCTCTTCATGTCTTGGCGCAGGTATATATAGTATTTAGTCTGCCAGAGTAGATACAAAAGCAAAACTTATTTAGCCAAGAAATAAAAACAACTATTTATACAGCAGATACCATGGCTCAGAGTGCAGCTCAGAGTACTTCACATAGACCGCACAGCTATATAGAACACAGCAAAGCAAAGAAAATCAACAGACTGTAAACATGCTGACACACTTCCTGGTATCTCTCCTGCCCAACCCCTTCTCTGTCATCTGTATTTTCATCATCTTCCAGTGGGGAAAAAGAACTCCAACAACTGGCAGACACTCATTCTGGGTTTTAAACTCATTTTCCCTTAGTTATATTTAATTTTATGAGTAAAAAACAGTGCTAAACCAGCTTGTGGGCACTGCCTAACACCTGTGCGCTCTGCGGCCCTCACCCCGACACCAGCTTCAAGTTACTTTCATTCTATTCACATCACATTAAAAGGAAAAGTTGTGCATGTGTACGACACCATCTTTGTGATGTCTGAAGTCTTGTGATTCACAAAAAATGGCAGAACTTACATGAAAGTAATTGTATTGCTGTGTGACGATCATATTTGAAAGCTCCATGCTGCTGGAATTCTAATACCATCCTATATCTCGAAACAGGCATAATTTTGAAAGTGATAAAAATGGTCATACCGCCCAGCTCTCGCACAAATCTGACTGTCTCATCACACTGACCCACAGCTGATCATTCAGTGGCTGGGTGAAAACATTTGACCTTTTTAAATCATATATGGTCATAGATCAGAACATTTATTGCCATGCGTCCTTAATGAGAACAGTCAGACTCAAATTCGTGTTTTTCGTTTTCTGCTGTGCATGCACAAAGGACAGCTTCTCAGGTTCGTGGAGCAGCAGCAGATCATTTTTTGCCACTACACTGCAGAAACGTGTGAGCCCTTAGCTATTTTTGCATCCACTCTGTTCATTCATTATATGTTATTGGGAGAATGCAGGTTGTTTTAAGGTACAGGTTTGTTCACACTAATGACATATAGGGGTCACTGATACAAACAATGTGAACCACCAAGAAAGAAAGACTGAAATGGAGAAAGAATTCTGGGAAGGCTTGTAACGTGAACACAGTCTTAGATAGAGGAGGAGAAGCACTGGTAATTTTATTGTGCTTTAAGCTTGTCACAAGCACCATGCAATCCGATATAACCCCAATTACATCAATATTGTGCAGCTCTGTCATACACACACATACGGCACAACAGATAGAAAGGAAGAGAGAGCATTCTGTTGACCTTCACACACAAATGTTATTGCAAAGTCATGATGACTTATTGCATTAGTGACTACCATGATTAAAGAAACAGTCATTCAGCAAAGCTAACGCTAACAGCGAGCCAAATGAACTGCCTTCAATTAGCATTACGCACATGACACCGTTTGGAAGGTAGAGCAGCTGGACTCTGTTTAAGGGGGGACCATTTTCACTGCTGCATCGCTAGAAAATGCATTTACTAGCTTCCATGTTTGGCTCAGTCTTTGATGCAACAAATGAAGTGGAAGTCCTTTATCTCTTGCTTACACACACCACACACATACACCATACAACACACACGAGATACAGCACAGACCTGGTTTTCTAATATTACAGAAATTATGTCAAATTTCTACATGTTACACATTTTTCTCAACTGGCTTAATTGACCACTTTTCCTCAATTCTAAACATCAACATTGAATTATAAATTTAGTTAATTATTAATTATTAACTTAATTATAAATTGTTACACACAGACTCATGGCAGAGTGGCAATACTCTCAGTCAGCCATGAGGGGCAGTGTACCAACAGCAGAGGAGTAAAATGTGTGTGGTTTTTACAAAAGCATCAGGTCTCATTTTATTAAGCCATAATTCCTGACACTTATTCTAACTGGTGAGCTCAGTTCCTTCAAAGTGCTCCCACTGATGCTTAATTACATGTGTGCTCACACACAGCTTGTATAATCTCTACAGAAAAGGAGCAGTGGCCCAAAACTATGCCACCAATGCCATGCTGGCTTGAGGGATATAAACACATTCAGTGTTGGAACTGCGTTCTCTAGTGTGATGGAGCTTCATTCAGTATCCACAGGACGAGCTGGAGTGGAGTTTGCCACAAAAGACTAATCATCAAATATTAGTAGGTCAAATCAGTCAATTTCTTTTACAGCAATGCTCCAGCATCAATCGGATACAAAGGGAGGAAAACATTTCATACCACAGATTTTACATCAATAAAAAATTGTACACATATCCTCTAATATATATCATATATAGAAGTCTTAAATACAGCTAATTCTTGCTTGGAAACATTCCCAAGCACTTCTGAACTATTTCTATTGACCCATTCATCATAACAGTGTAAAATATCCTGGATGTATTAGCACAACAGATATCATGCTACACCAGAAGAAAAAAGCAGCACAGAGAATCTGTGTGACACACAAGTCTCAGCGTATTGAAAGGAAGTGTGTGTGAGCGCAGCGGCAGTGTTGAATAAGCGCAGATGGTGCCGACAAAGTGTGTGTAAAACCATCAGAAGCACTAATGGCTCAAGCTTTTCATCCAGGAACAGGAAGCAGGAAGGAGGCAGGAAGTGGCCACAATCACTCACTCTCTCTATGAAGCTCACACACACAAGACTGGACAGAATAAACTAAAAACACAAGACACATTGAGAGATCAAGTCCTGTGTATGCCCACTTTTTAAAAATACACTTTGAAATAAATGTGCTATGACTACACTTGACATACTTTTGCAGTTTTATGTTCTCTATAGGGATGTGATTTTCCTAGGCAAAAACACTAAGCGAAAATCGATGAGAACTATTCGAATATTATTCGAAAATCGACCTCCTCCCCACAAACACGATGACGAGCAAGGTGAAACAGGTATTTTGACTTCTGGTTTGGTTTTTTTTTTAAATCTTTCTTTCTGAACCATCCAAACCACGATATAATTAACATCTTCACTGAACAACTCGCCAATGAGATGGCCTCACCCGCCGCAACTATTCAATATTCGAACCTATAATGAATATTCTTCTATTTGAAAATCATGTCTCATCCCTAATATTTGCATTTTTGCATACTGACCATACATTATCAGAAATCATACTATATTCATTAAAACTAGAATTGTAATTGCTTTGGTTGACTACACTGTAATTGTCCTGTAATAGTGTTTCATTGCCCATGTTTATTTCTTGCTCTCTTTGCACTTTGTGTATTGCTGTCCTGCCTGCAATTGTGTAGCCTTGCGTTGCCCTCTTTTTTTAATACATTTTATTTGTGGGCGCCTTTCATGGCACTCAAGGTCACCTTACATAACCTAACTTCATAAAAATAAGAAATACAAACATTTGTACATTATAAAGTATACATACAATAAAATCCTAAGATATAAAACAGTATAAGAAAATAAGCTAGATAATGTCAAATATCATGTAGAAAATGCAGATCTAAACAAATGAGTCTTTAAATGTGATTTAAAAGTAGAAAAGGAATTAA